>JNBR01000153.1:0-92126 GCA_002081595.1 Achlya hypogyna
CCTGAGGACTGCCGGTCCACATTTTACGTCCGTCTGCTTCACGTGTAGGGGCACTGGGTTCGGTCGTCGTTCGATGTGTCCATGGGCAATGATGCTACTCAGTATTAGGCGCGTAGCAGCAAGTCAAAACAAATTCCTAGTCGATGTATGGGTCATCCCACAGCGTCAATGCAAATTTCAGATAAATCCTGTATTCACGTGACCACGGTTTATCCAAAGGCACATGAACTACGCAGTGTCAAGGTTTATTCAATGAGAAAGACAAAGATGAAGGAATGCCGCGACCCTGGCCCCGGGTCGGCGCCAGGAATTGGGAAAATATCTAGTTGACATTCGTGATATACTATTACGTAGTATTAGTTTGAAGTGTGATGGACTAGCAGCCTTGAATGCGGCGGTGTTGAATGGCTTGGAAAATGGAACATTGAGTTTTACTTGGAAATACCTTTTACGTTTTTTCACGCCAAATAGGATTTTCCCGCGAGCTAAATCCTTTTTAACCTGTCCCACCGAGTCGAGAGGTTTCGCCCACCGAGTCGAGAGGTTTCGCCCACCAGCCCTGGAATCGAGTCGTGGAGGCTTTTTGGGCTTCTCCTGATTGGCTGTTCCCTTTCCACAAATCTTACTCATTTCGCATTAATTGGCGCAGCGCTGTAACAAATGTTTTGTAATTATTGTTACGACTTATTTAAGTCGTTCTTTTTAATACTAAAACATGCACTTTCATTATGGACTCGAACATTTTGCTTAACACATATTTGCGACCGAAGTAAATGTGACGCAAAATACAATAATGCGGAATAATGGTCACCTGAAGACGATATGCAGGCGACAACTTTGCATGATGAGCTCAAGCCCGCGACTCGCGGCTGCCCTCAAAGAGAACGATCGGATACGAGCCCAGCTCCAGAGTGCCCAAGCTTCTCTCGAGGCTGCGCGATCTGCCCATGCGGACGAGATGAGACGCGCCGAAGAGACCATCGCCGCGTTAGCAGCGCAAGTAGCGGAATTGCGAGGCCAGGGGGCACCGCCGCAAGAGGCAACACTCGTGAGCGCCAAGGTCATTGACAGTCGCGTCGCGTCCAAGGATGGGCGCAAGATCGTTGAGTTCCGGCTTGCCTTGGAGACGACGACACTTGGCACGCTCTTCGTATGGCATCGGTACAGCACATTCCGCAACCTCGCCAAGTCACTGCGGCGCAATCACCCCAATCGGGTCGACGCAATCCCAGAGCTACCCGACACCCCTCTCTTCGGACTCGTTACAAACGGAAGGATGCACGACCGCCTGAAAGCTCTCAATGCATTCCTGCAAGCCGTCACAGACGCCGAGGACTTGCAGTGGGGCATTCGCGTCGACCCAACCATGTGCGTCTTCAAGCGCCGTCAACGACCACGTCCATCTGCCGCATCCACGCTTGCCTGGTCAGACGACGACGAGTCTTCCCACAGCAATTTTGTCGAGCCCGACGAACCATAACGTCCCTTGGCCCCTGTACCATTGCTCTAGTCGTCTGCCACACTCATCTTTCCGTCCTCAATGCGCGTAGCTATATACCTGCGCCTCTCGTGCGCAACATCCGACTCCAGGCATGTCGAGGGGCCTCCCTACCACCACATCGAGTGTGAAGGCGTACTCGGAAGCGCATCGTAAGAGTTAGAGCTCCTGCCGCGTGGGCATCGCTTTGCAGGGAGGTCACCCTTGTGCACGTGTAACCTTGATCGACCTTGAACTTTCATGTGGTTGGAGGTGTGCGAATTCGTCACCAAACTCAGGTGAGGTGTCAGGAGCCTATTCTGCGGAAAGCCGGCATCTTCCCCAAGCCTGCCTGCAGTAGGAGGCTGCTCACAGCCTCCCAGATCTAGTCGTGTTCATTACCAAGGCCCGCGACCGATGCCTGTGGAATTGTGGTTGCAGCTGACGTTGCTCTGAACTTCCGCGTCGTCTTGCATGGGCATTATACGCGAAAGTGCTCAAAGTATCGTGGTGGATGACTGTGTGCCAAGCAACGAAAGATGCGAATGCCAATCTTAGCGTACAAGATCTGCTCCCAGCGCAGCCACCCCAGCCGGCGACGCTGCCCAAGCCTTATATGTTTCCGTTGGTCGATTAGCGTCCAAACCGCTTTCATGCCGCCACCGCTGCCGCAGTCGATGCAACATTCAAGGCTGTGGCGCCTTAATCGAAGGGAACCCAAGGGTCCTTCAAGTTCGATCATCCCAGCACCAACTTCCTATCACTCAGTTTCCGTTGGCCCCAGTCATCATGTACTATATGTGCATGTATACACATACAGCAAGCAAGACGTTTACAGCAACTACCATCAATGCATTTACTTGCTCAAATGGATGGCCACGAATTCCCCATCGCGGTGGCTCGCTTGTCCATAGCATTGCCTCGGCCGCAATGTTCGCGCGGAGGCGGCTGCCGTTGATTGCGTGGACCGCGCCCCCTGGCTCGTCTGCAGCAAAGCCACGGCGTCGTCCGTCGTGCGCAGTTGGGTGCATGCAATGGAGTCAAAAACAAGGAGCGGCGATCTCGCGGGGGAAGCGCTGCACAAGACTGATCGAGTGGCATCGCTGTGTCTTCTGCCTCCAGCAGGGATGGTTCTGCGTGCTGGCACCGCGCCATGTTACGCTGCCCACGATCGCCCACACCCACACGCCCAGGTGTATGTCTGTTGATGCGCGACCAACATTCCAACTCACTTTTCCTTTTCCACATGCCCAGTCAACCGCGCGTGACGCTCACCGACTCGCCGGTGCTCGAAGCTAAGAATGCGACGCTGCGCACAGCAATCGAGGCGCACGTGGCATGGCACGGAGACGCCGCGCTCGTCCTCGCCCGCGACCGCCTTACGCACCAGCGCGACGGACTCCGCGCGCAGCTAGCGCGGGCTCAAGATGTGCGACTGGTCACTGCGTCCGTCGTCGGCTGCCGCAAGAGTGTGCGTGACGGCCGCCACTGCGCCGAGTACCACATCGAAGTCGTCACGGAAACGCACGGCACGCTGCATGTTTGGCATAATGGGGCCAAGTTTTCGTCGCTCGCCACGCTACTTAAAGTTCAGGACCCATCGCTGCCAAGTGTCCCTGGAACCGACGTCCGCCGCTTCACGGAGGCGGCCTTACGTGAGCGCATCGTGCTTCTCAATGCCTTTCTAACTGCGATTGTCGACCAGACAAAGGACCTCCGCTGGGGCATTCTCGTCCACGAGGACCTCCGAGTTTTCCACTCGAGCGCCAAGGCTCGATCGTCGACGCTGAGCCCCGCGCAGCAACGCCGCGTTAACGAACTCTTGGCCGACATGACAGCGGAGCGCGACGTCCACGACGAATTCAAGTGGCTTCGTGCGCGTCTGGGGTCCTACACAGACGGCGACACGAACGCTTTGCTCGCCGCTGAGACGTCACGTCTTGCGCAGGAAGTTGAAGAGCTGCAGTCGCTCGTGGCCGCAACGGAGCGCGTCTCACTGCTCAGCGCGCGCGTCGTCGAGGGCCGAAAAGGACCTGCCACGGATGAATACAAGCTTGAGGTCCAGACCGCAACCCGTGGAACACTATACGTGTGGCACCGATACAGTACGTATTGCGGCCTCCGCACGCTTCTCGTTTCCAAGGCGAAGGCAAACTTGCCGCCGCTGCCTGCGCCGCGCCTCTTTTCACTCGTCACCGACTCCATCATTGCCGACCGCGTCAGCAAACTCAACGCATTCTTTGAGGCCACCCAGACCCATGACGAGGTTCAGTGGGGCATTCGTATCGACGACAAGACGACGGTCTACAAGCACCGCAAACGCTCATGCAGCGGCGACCGCATTTCGTTCGCGTCGACATCAGCATCTTCCGACGATGAAGCTTGATGTGACCAGTGTGACGTGTTGTGTTGTGTATAGTTGTATCAGCTTCTTTTGTAAGGCGCGGTGCACCGTTTTCGGTGCACTCGACCACCGAATATCAAGTTATCCAGCGGTTTACTGTTGTCGACTGGTGCAAGTGGTGGCCGCGTATTGCAGTGCACCGAGCCGCTCGTCTTGACAGAGTATGAGTGAAGACGGAAGTTGACGAAAACGGGCTCCTCAAAATCCATAAATGGCAAGCGCCTCTTCAGCACTTTCCTCCGTGCAAATCGCCGAACAATCAGCCAACTAGTGTACACAGCGGGCCTTTCTTGTTCACTTTATTGGATGGTGCTCATGGAGCTCCAACTAGAAGCAGCCACAAGCGTTCGTCGACATTACTTGGACTGAACAATGCGTCAAGGGACCTGACATGAGCGGCGACGCTTCGCGCTGGGTCGCGAAAGATGGCAACCCTCGGATTCTAGATTTTGCAGCGGAATGCAATGATGCTGATGTCGTGTGGAAGCACCTTCGACGCTCTGTCCGCCGCGACGGACGAGTATCTGCCTGGTGTGGACTTCCAGCTTCGCCATGAGCGCGCTCGATGGGCCCACCACGCTTCGCAGCTGCTCCACCAGCTGCTGCACTCGAGGCAGGCGCAAGTCTTGGCGGCAGCTGTGCACGGACACCGACATTGCTTTGCTAAAGGCAAGCGCTTCGTCGAGTACGAGGTGGCGCTCGAGACGAACTGGCGGGGGTCGCTGCGTGTTTGGCACCGATACAGTACTTTCCGCAGTCTCGCGGCGTCGCTCAAGAATCAGCGCATCCAGTTGCCCAAGCTCCCGGCAGTGCACCTGTTTAGCCCAACCAATGACCGCACGATCGAGACCCGCAAAGCGCAGATTGGTGCCTTCTTGACCGCCCTCGTGCTCGAGGACCGGCTGCAGTGGTCCTTGCCCATGGGTGATGGTACTCGCGTCGGCCGGTGCCGCTCGGCTGAGCACCTTCCCGTTGAAACTCTGCGGGCGCTCGTAGCCCCGTCCATGGCGAGTGGAATGGCGTCTGCCCTCGATCCACTCGAGGCGCAGGACGCCGCCGCCCTTCGTCGCGACGTGGCAACCCTCACTCGGCGGTGCCACGTCCTCGAGGTTGCGCTTGGGTTATCGGGAGGGGTGACCATGAAGACAGCCGTCGTAATCGACGCAAAGTGGGTGATGGACGCCAGTCGTCGCGTCCCGCTGTTCAAAGTGCACATTGAAACGGTCGAGCGAGGCATCTTCACCGCGTGGTTTCGGTACGCCACATTTACTGCCCTCGCAACATCTCTCAAGGCCAAGTACGGGTGGCTCGTGCCAGAGCTCGAAGCCGACCACCGGAGCGACAGGAACCTCGAACTGAAGATGCTGCTGGTGAACAACTTTCTAAACCATGTACTCGCCATCCCAGCCGTTGAGTGGGGCATTCGCATCAACAACACGACATGCGCCTTCAAACGCCACCAAAAATTCACATTGTCGCCATCGGAGGCTGCCCCGAGTATCGAAACCCGCGTGTCAAGTACGTCGACGGCTGCGCTATCTGACGACGGTGTGTCGTAGAACGAGTACATGTATTGCCGAAGTAATGACAAATACACATTGTACCTTACCTGAGGGAGGAACAAAGCATTTGAGCACGCATCGAAGTGCCCAACCTTACGTTGGCAACGACGTTTACATCGATGACATTGATCAGACCGAGTAGAGGCGATCGGCTACGTCACATTTTGATACCAGGTGCGACGGGGCGAAGCTACTAGGTTGTAGATAACATTCGCGCATATATTTGCGGCCAGCTAGATCTATACAAACCCGATGAGCTCTTAGTTCTGCTGGCGACAGTCGCCTGAGAATTACATACCGTGTTGGAGTGAGATTGTATGTGGTTGTCACCGAAAAAGTATAGTCGAGTGATACAAACGCCATTCACTTCGTGATCCTCTTCGAGCGCATAGCCAACAACTATTGTGCACTCAGCTGCCGACGACGGCGACAGCTAGTTCAAGGAATCGTTCCAGCTTTAGCTCACGACGCAGCGCTAAAGTAGTTTGGTGCAGGCGTCCACTTTGCTCAGGCGAGCATACGATCTGCGGCAAAGAGTCGGCGAAGCAGCTTGCGAGCCAGAGAACGAACAGGTGCTTTTACCGATACAAGCAACGACGATAAAACACAGCGGCACTTTCGCTTCCTGGACGTCACTGCAACATGGGCTATTGCGACGATGGAGATGGCTTTGCGTGGCTGGACGCGAGTGTACGTTGACCGCTTTTCCGCCGAACTCATCTTCCTCGTAGGCCAACGACACTGGCGACGACCAACTGCGCTGGCTCGAAGCGGAGCGGCAGCTTATTGAGCGCGATAACCGGGCGCTGCACGAGACGCTTCGAAAGTTTTCAGACCCGAAGGCAGCCATGCTCATCGCGCATGAGAACAACGCGATGAAGCGCGACCTCGCCAAGCTCGCGGCCACGTTTGTAGCCATATCGGTAAGGCTGCCTCTACCGCATAAAAGTAATTCTTTATGTAGGCCACCGAGGTCCGCTTGCGCCCCGCCAAAAGCGGCGGCGTCGTCGAGTCGTTCCACATTGCGATCGAAACGCTACCGGGAGAAACGCTGTTGCAGTGGTACGACTACGGCGTCATCGCCAAGCTAGCAGCAGGGCTCCGGAGCTTGCACCCGGAAGTTGCCGCCACAATCCCACAGCTGCCGCTGCCGCTTGTGGGTGGGGCCAAGGACAGCGCCCGACGCCTCGTCCAAGTACACCAGTTTTTTCGCGCTGTCTCCACGATGCCGGGGCTCAAGTGGAAGATCCGCGCGCCCGACAGTGGCACGTACAGCAGCGTCCCGTGCACGACAGCGTGTCTCGAGTCAACGTACCTCGGCGGCAGCAGCCGCAACGCACCTCCCCCCGCTAGCCCCACCGTCAAAAAGCACAATCGCTTCAAGTGGTGGCGACGAGGCACTGTTTAATATCCTTATACAACACAGTGTAACCTATTGCGAATGGCCCTTGAGCACACTGGATGCTGTCGGCTGTCTCCACACTTGAGATCCCTGGTGCCTAGTATTCCGAAGGATACCACGGCACCTTTTCGCCACGTAACTGGCGTGGCCAGTCACAGTATCGGTACAGTCAAACGCGGCAATGAACGTGAATGCGCGGTTGAAGAAGTCGACACGAACGACCATCTCGACGGCATCCACGGGCTCGATCAAGGCGAAGGGCCGGCCCAAGATCGCGCCACCCCGTATCCGGCAGCTCGTCGTGAACAAAGTTGAGCAAGAGCTGCAGCAGTATGAAACCGGCTACAGCAACAAACAGCTCGTGGACGGTGGCGCTAAGCCCTTGCGCATGAAGGGCGGCCCGTCGCTCGAGAGCATGCACGGATCGTCGCGCCTTCGCCGGTCCTTTCACAAGATCAAAGCCAAAGCCGCAAGTCCCAAAACGTACGTGATCGACCCCAAGAGCACGTGGGCCATCCAGTGGGATGTGTTTATGGCGGTGTTGATCGCGTACAGCGGCATCACGGTGCCACTAAGTGTGTGTTTTCCTGGGTACGGATCGCGGGCGCAGGCTCCGCCCACATTTACGTAGGATGCAGGCACCTTCCGGTTCCTGGGCGTCGACGGACAACGTCGTCGACTGCTTCTTTGGCGTCGACATGCTCCGCAACTTCATGATGGGGTACCACGACGACCAGGACCAGCTCGTCGTGAACCACCGCGAGATCGCAGCGCAGTATCTGCGTACGTGGTTCGTGCTCGACTTTTTCTCGACCTTTCCGCTGCAAGCCGTGGTCACCGCCTCGAGCGCGTCGCTACAAACCAACACCAAATCGCTCGCCTCCATCCAGCTCATCCGCGTGCTGCGTGTCACGCGCATCCTCAAGCTCACGCGGCTCGCCAAGCTGCAGGTCTTTTTCAAAAAGGTGCGTTCCGTCGGCTCGCCAAGCTGACGTTGCTGGAGGCGGAAGATCGCTTCGGCCTCAACGCTGGCATGGTGCGGCTCGTGCGGTTGGTCATGCTCGTGCTCTTTCTCTCGCATGTCATGGCGTGCTTTTTTCATCTGCTTGGCCAGCCCGTCGACCCGTCCGCGGCGTCGCGGCGCCTTGGACTCGCCACGTCGTCCATCTACGCGACGTACGAACCCAACTCGACGTGGCTCGTGGATAACAACAAGCGCTACGCGTCCGACGGCATCCGCTACATGTACAGCTTGTACTGGGTCATGACAACGCTCGCGGGCGTCGGCTTCGGCGACGTGCATGCCGTGTCCATTTCCGAGCGCGCCTACGCGATCTTCGCCATGATGATCGGCGCTTCCGTCTTCGGCTTTGTCATCGGCTCCATCTCGTCGCTGCTCGAGTCCATGAACACGCGGGCTGCCGCCTACCAGATGAAGATGATGGATGTCAAAGAGTACATCCGCCTGCACAAGCTCCCGAAAGAGCTCCGCCTCAAGCTCTGCCGGTGCCCGCGTCGTTGCGTAGTGGCCTTCATGTCCGTCGTAGGTACTTTGAGCACTACCTCCAGCGCGCGTCGCTCTTCGACGAGACGACTATTCTCGGCGAAGTATCCCTGAACCTCCGCAACGAAATTGTGCACGAGACCTGCCGCGACATCTTTCGGTACGCTTCGAGCCCCGACAGAGCACCAACGGCGGCGTAGAATCCCCGCATTCAAGTCCATCAACACCCAGTTCGTGATGGAGATGGCGATTCACATCAAACCGCTCTTCCTCCTTGCCGAGTCCGTCATCGCCAAGGAGCGCACCGTGGGGCGGGAAATGTACTTTCTTAACTCGGGCATTGTGTCTGTGTGCAACACCAGCGTTCAAGGGAACCGCATCCTGCTCGAAGTGCTCAGCGAAAACACGTACTTTGGGGAGGCACCGCTCCTCTTCTACTGCCTGCGCGAAAACACCTACATGAGTCTCACCAACTGCGAGATGTACACGCTGCTCAAAGAGGACTTTGACACGCTCCTCGAAGAGTACCCGGACACGGAGAGCGTGCTGACACAGTACTACGACATGCGCAAAAAGAGCTACAACGAGACACACGCCATCATGATGCAGCGCTACGCCGTACGCCTTGAGGCCTCGCGTCGCCCACGCGCTGCGTAGGTCTACGCCAAGTGCAAGGACGACCCGACGGCCCTGCGGCGCATGGAGGACCTCTGGCCGCACGTCAAAATCGCACTCAACGGCAAAGCCATGCCCATTGAGCAGTTTCCAGTACCGATCCTTCGGTTGCTACCGCATTTTCTGCAGGCGCGCGTCTCGGTGTTTAACTCGCTGTACGCCAAGAAGGTTATCTTGGACGGTACACCAGCCCGGTTGCCTCGATCTAATCCTACAGCAGGCTTGAAGCCCAAGTACGAAAAGGCTTTTGCCAACGCACCGCGGCTGCAGGCGCTCATCGACCCGACGGTACCGTGGAAACTGCGCTGGGACATCTTTCTCGGGCTGCTCATCGTGTACAACGTCATCGGCATCCCGTTCCAGTTTGCCTTTCAGGGCGGCTACTTGGGCGACACGTCGGTGGACCCGGCCGTCATGGTACGGCCGCCGGTCTTGCCGCTCCTTGTGACCCCGCGCGTAGACGCTCGACTATTGCGTGGACGGCTTCTTCGCCATAGACATTCTCCTGAGCTTTCGCACTGGTTACTTTGATGACGAGGGCCACCTCACGATGAACACACGGCAGATTGCCGAGCGGTGCGTTGTGGAGGACGCGGTGCGCATCACGGCCCGGGCAGGTACCTCAAGGGATGGTTCTGGATCGATCTCGTGTCGACGTTCCCAATCGGCTCCGTGGCTGAGGCCTTGACGCCGTCCGCAAGCATGACAAACTCGACGTCAACCTCGTACCAGAACTTGAAACTCATTCGTTTCATGCGCCTCGCGCGGCTGCTCAAGCTCGTGCGGCTGCTCAAGCTCAACCGCAGCGTGTCGAGCTTTGAGAACGTTCTTGATTTAAGTCCCGCGGCCATCCGCCTGCTCAAGCTGTTTGTCCAGGTAGGCTGCCGCGTCGCTTGAAGCGCCATCGTCGCTAGGTGTGCTTCATCGCGCACCTGTCGGCCTGTGTGTTCTACTTCATTGGGCAGCTCTCGCAGCAGATCTATGGCGTCGGCTGGATCGGGCCCGTGCTCTGGGCGCAGCCGACGTACGTTAAGTACATCGTAGCGCTCTACTTCAGCTTTACAACCATGGCGACGGTCGGCTACGGCGACATTTTGCCCGTGACGCCGCTCGAGGTCATCTACGTCATCTTCTACATGCTCCTCGGGGCCTCGGTGTTCGGCTACATCATCGGCTCCATGTCGACGCTCGTGGACCAGCTGCAGACTAAGGGCGTCGCGTCCAAAGAGAAGATGGACCGGGTCAAGGTACCGCCGTCGACGAGGCGCTTGGGTCGCATGGCCACGTAGGAGTACATGAAGGAGCGTAACCTACCGCGGCCGCTGCGCCAGCGCATCATTCGGTACTTCGACTTTTACCTAACGCAGAAGGAGATCTCGGCCGACTCAGAGCTCGTGCATGAGCTCTCGGACGACCTGCGCACGCAACTCGTGATGCACCTCAACAAGGACGTCGTGAGCAAGATCCCGTTCTTTGCGCGCCAGGACGACGCGTGCATCTCGTACCTCATGGGCATCCTCTATCAAGAGTGCTTTACGCCGGGCGAGTTCGTTTTCCGGGAGGTCGGAGCGCGTTCCCCGCGGCGCCTTACACTGCTGCGTAGGGCGAGTTCGGACGGCACATGTATTTCCTCGTGCGCGGAACCGTCGAGGTCGTGATCCACGCCAACTCGCCCAAAGAGGTCCTGTGCAAGGTTTGTCACCTGCGGCGCGGCCACGCTCGACAACCCAGTTAGGTGTTGTCCGAGGGTTCGTACTTTGGCGAGCTCGCCATGTTACTCAACTCGAAACGGTCCGCGAGCATCCGCTGCAAGACATTTGGCATCTTGTACGTCCTGAGCCGCAATGGCATGGATCATATCCACTCGCACTACCCGGGTGCGGCGATGCCCCACGCCTCCCTTGGGCGATGCCTCTCATAGACATCTCCAACCACATCATGAAGGAGATCAAGGCCAAGCTTCACAAGATCCAGCAGGAGGCCGAGGAGCGTGAAGCCAAGAAGCAAGTGTCCAACAACGTGCCGATGAAGCAGCCCGTAGTGACGGAGAAGGCACTCATCGAGGCGTACGCCAAGGTCGACGCCATCATCGTCAAACTCGTCAACTTTTACGGCGACGGGGACAAGTCCAAGCACCGCGCGATCGCGACCATCATCAGCCGCCTCAAAAAATTCGATTTCGACGGCCAAGCCGTCTACGATGCGCCCGCGGTAGGCGTCGCAGCCGTCGCGCCGCCCACGCGTCGTAGGCCGCGCCTCGCGATAATGCTCGCCGACAGTTTGCCAAGCTCGGCCGCAAGCTCGTACGTCCCTCGCGACGGTGCTATCTGCCACCGCCAGCGTAGATCGTCAACATGAACGCATTCGTGGTCGAGGCCAAGCGGGTGTCCCCCGAGGCGCGCTGGTCCAACATGCCGTCGCACGCGGACCAAGCAAACGGCGCGCGGCTCAAGGCCCTCGTAAGCGACTTCGTGCGCAAACCGTCGGCGCGGCACCTCCACCGGCTGCCACCCATGCGCGGGCCGTCATTGAGGGACGTGTTTCCGGACGAAGAAGCCGTAAACGCTTAAAAAGAACGTATTGCTGACAGCCACTACTCGAACAACGCGATGAGCAACATGAGACCGATGCCGAGGACCATGGCAGCCAGTTGCAGCAGCGACTGCGCGAGCGACGAATCCTCGAGAAGCTCTGGAAAGACGCTTGTGCACGCGATATAGATGAAGCCGCCCGCCGTGAAGGGCGTGACCCACGCCGCCGCCTCCGTCTCGATGAGCAGCCCCACAGCCGTGCCGGCCATGGCCCCGACCGCCGTGTAAAGCTGCGTGTACATGGCCTCGCGCCGCGTGAAGCCGGACTGCAGTAAGATCGCAAAGTCGCCGATCTCGTGGGGCACCTCATGCAGCAGCATCGCCAGTGTTGTCTGCCAGCCGCTGCTGCGCCCGTGAACAAACGTCGCGCCGATCGCGAGGCCGTCCGTAAAGTTGTGGCTGAAGTCGGCCGCGAGGTTGAGATACCCCGCGGCAGCAATACCGGGCGGCGCGTCGGGTGCGTCGTCGTCCTTCTTGTGCGCCGCGTTGTCTTGTGCGTGGCCGTGTGAATGGCCGTGGCCACCTGTGTGCGCTCGCACGAGCTTTTCGAGCATCAAGAAGGTGAGCAATCCACCCAACACATACAGAAACGGGGCGAGCTCGGCCACCGAGTGCGAGTGGCCGGCGTCGGGGCTGTGGCTGTGGCTGTGATCGTGGCTGTGGCTGTGATCGTGGCTGTGGTCGTGGCTATGTCCAGGAAGCGAATGGGGAACGAGGTGGAGGAGGGCGTCGCCGAGAAGGCCGCCGGCGGCGAAGCTGAGGAAGACTCGGAGCAGCGGTTTTTGCGCGCTTACGTCGGATGTGCGGCCAAGGGGGACGAAGAAGAGGATCACCACGGGCGCCGCACCGACAAGGGCGGTAGCCAGCAGCGCTTCTGTCCAGACGGACAGATTCAACCACGCGCTCAAGACCGATAGCGGGGGTAGCGCGGGCTGCAACCCGTCGTGGTTTTCATGGGATGCGTGGTCGTGATCGTGAGCATGGTGATGTCCGTGGTCATGCATATGATGGTTTCCATGATCATCGTGGGCATGATGGGGCCCGTGATCGTGCGCGTGGTGATGTCCGTGATCATGGTGTGCATGATGGTGCCCGTGGTCATGATGATGACCATGGTGATGTCCGTGATCGTGTATGTGCGAGTCATGTCCATGCTCTTCGGTGTCCAGATCGATATGGTGGCGCTCGCCATCGTGTTGATCATGGTCATGGTCCGGAGCGGGGTGTGAGAAGGCGGGAACAGCCTTCGGGCGGATGAGGTCACGATGGTCGTGGGAGTGGCCGTGGTCGTTGTCGACGCTATCGGAGGGATGAGTTCCGCAACACGAAGAACGAGACTTACGAGTGGTCATGCGAGTGGTCGTGGCACCCAAGGACAGCCGCGAGCACCACAGCGACGAAGATGGCGGTGCAGCGACGACGGCCCATGCTGGCTTCCCTGATCAAGATGTGAGGACCGTGAGAAATCCACGTGATAATTCACACAGTTTCACGCGCTTCCCACATGCCACCCCACAGTCAGTTGCCGGCAAGATTGGCGACGCAACTTACATGGCGAAGCTAGCCACATGAGCAATCTGGCGCGGCGTCCCGAGAGACCAAGGGCCTCTAGAGGCTCGAGCATCCGCTCATTCACCATGCAAACATGTAGTTATACAGAAGTGGCGAGCTGGACTTGATGGCGAACGAAAAACGTTGCACATCAAACACGAATGCCATAGCAACTGCCGGCGGTCGCGAAATCGATTAGCATTGACGTGTTCGAAAGCTTCAATTCGTCGCAAAATGGCCCTTGATACACATGTGTCCTGCACCACAATCTCGGCTTTTGGTCGGAAACGACGCTTGGCTCCATCCCGACTTAGTGTCAGCCAGCGTCATCCATGGATGCCACCTTTCCTTCGACCGAGAGCCCAGAGATACCGCCAATCGCGTCGCATCTCGAGTAGAGAGCCCCCAACCTACTTTGATTCTCGAAAAGCACATCCAAACAGCCTCCCTTTACCGGTGGCATCCAGGTACACATGTACACCCCAGAGCTCCACCAACTTCTTTCGCTTTGCGTGCGGACGAAGGAATACGTGGCTTCATTTTAAACGCGGTAGCATCCACGGCATGTCCACAGCTTCTCCTTTTACGTATCGCAACGTGCACGCGAAGATAACTCGATGACGCACATATTGTCCTTTGCGTTGAATTTTTACTGTGAGCCGGCAAATATCCCGAATTTCATCTGCGGAATCGCGGCAGTGAATTTTCCTGTGCGAATTTTGAGGCGATTCCGCCAATCACAGCGCGACCGAAGATGACTTGCGGCTGCCATCTCAACGACGCGGCGGGCCGTCGGCACAGGACGACCCCGGCAACGCACGGGCTATGGGGTGCACTCGACGGCCGGGGTGGAAAGGTTCAGGCCCACGCCTCCCTCGGGGGTGATCGCCGTGATGAGTTGCTATCCCACTCTACACGTACCCGAGCAAACCGACGCGCCGCCCTGCAAAAAGATCGCGCATTCGAACTGTGCGCCGTCCGTCCGCCGTCGGGTGGCTCGTTATGTACGGCGCTTGCCCCTTCAAGGCCTCTCAAGATTCGGCAGCATAGGCGGGCCTTGGCACCCACCACCGTTACGTACGTGCAAGGCAGCATCAACCCGCGTCACATCATCTAACCCGTTGCTACAACCTAATGCAATGTCATTTGTCATACCAGAGTTCTCCAAGGCAAGCTTTCTGGAGTTTACCGCCGATCTGGACGAGATTCGGAACCAAGCCAACCAAGCCCCCTTTAGTGGATTGGTTCCAGCGGAAACATTCGAGCAAACGTGCAAATAGGTGCGAGGTGACATGGATTACACCGCACTTCAACGTCTGTAGTCGCTTCACGTCGATTGTCGCGGCACGTCGCGCTGCTCGCAACGTACGCTTCCAACGAGTTTCATGGACTCGCGTGCGTCAAGGCGCAGGCCCAGTCCGCTTGACCATGGTCAATCGACGCACCAAACGACAAGGTGCCCAGATCGTCGCCGCGTGCGTCCCTTGCACGGGTCGTCGCAACATGGCAACACAAGCGACACCAACCTGCCGTGCGCACCCGGTGATGGTTTCGTACCACTGGTGGTTCCTGGCAGGTTCGGGGCGGTCTGCATCTTTGAGTGGGTCCGTCTCTGCTGCCGGTCGCACCCATGCCCCAGCCATCATTCCCCTGGCATTTCAGTCGCTGCGCTCGCCCGTTGGGCAACGTCGGAATATTCGTTGAATCGACGTCCCCATACAGTGTACGGCACAGCCACATTTCTGAGAAAGATCGAGCGCAGCCGGTGGCCACTTTGCATTTTGCGTTGCAATGGAGACGTCCGCCTTGTGTTTCTTCAACGAGTGCAGCCAGCCCGTCGTGCCTGGTTCGTGGAAGTGCGTCTTTCACCGCCACCGGTCGCGCTGCCGCATGGACGACTGCCGGAACCAAGTGTACGCACGGAATCTGTGCGTGCGCCACGGGGGCAAGCGCACGTGTGAGTACCCGGAGTGCACGGTCCACGTGCGCCAAGGCCTCTTCTGCACGCTCCACGGGCCCAAGGTTGACAAACCTCGCTGCACCGAGGAGGGCTGCGACAAGCAAGCCCACATGCGCTCCAAGTGCGTGCGCCATGGCGGCGGCCGCATCTGCAAGGTCGAGAGCTGCACCACATACGCCCGGGGAGGCGGTCTCTGCTGGCGCCACCGTAAGCGCGACGACGCCCCGTCCACGCCGCCGCCCGTCACCGCCCACCTGCCCTCGGTGCACGTGCTGCTGAGGAGGCATTCGTCGCCGCTCAAGCGCGAGACATCAGAAATCGCGTTTGGTCTGTCCCCGCCCCCGCTGAAGCGTCAAAACACGGGGCCGCCGGTGCTTCCGCCCTGTCGAACCCTCCTCCGGGTGGACACCAACTCGGAGGCGCCTGCATTCACATTCCACCACTTTGCCGAGACGGCCCTCAACAATCATCGGACATCGTGGTATTGACGTAATTTACAGTAGAACATGATGGAAGGAATATATTTGTTTGCGTTCGTTGACAAGCGTGAAAGATCTGATGCGGCACCCGTGGCGTTTGTGTGATGCAGCCACAGCTGTTGCTCTGGCCGGTAGTAGTCGCCGCCTAGTTTCAGCCGAATCGACCCAGTCTGTTTAGTATCCAGTTGCACTGCGTCTGAGCAAAGCTACCAGCCCCAAAGCCTCGCGAGCGAAGCTGGTTGCCACTTTTACGCATCGAAAAGAGACGTTCTTGCAGCTTTCCTCGATCAATCGTGCGACCAACGACCGCTTGCATCCACCTCAACACACGTACAACGAGATCGGGCCTGCACAAGTTGCAGCTGTTCATGTCTATGGCTGTAGCAGCCTCGTTCATCCACGTATTACGTACATACTGCATTTGCTCGCCGAGCCAAGTTACAATCGCCAAACGACGTCCTGTGGCACGGGTCTGCCAGGCGTGGGCCTTTCTCCCAAGCGTTCTTGACGTTATCTTTGGGTGCGCCATCGAGTGGGTGTCGCGAGGACAGCGCACGGAGCTGGCTCACGCTGGACGACGCCTCCAAGCTCCGTAGCGACGCCTGGAAGTGGGCTCATGGCAGCCTTGAGCCGCACCTCGTGCCAGCAGCGGTCGGGTTACCGCGGGAAAGTTATCCGGACGTCCGGATGTGGTGGAAGAGGTCGAGAGATTGCGATTCCAGTAGCATGGGCCACTGGGAAGATGCGTACGAGGGCAGTTGGCGCGGGTATGTGGAAGGCGTTCTGGACGAGCGCTTTGGAGCTGCAGCTGTCCGTACGTACAAGGTTGCGGACGGGGACGTCGCATGCATGGAGCGGCTCTTCCGAGTGCTCCACGAAGACCCGCCGTCGGGTCTCGAGGAGGATGGCTCGTACGAATACCACACCCCTGCGAGCGTGTCGTTTGAGTATACGACCCCGGGTATGCTCAACAAGACTGCCAGTTGACAAGCTCCAATGCCGTAGGACCAAAGAAGAAGCGCCAGCGGTGGAGCAGCCCAGGCTCGTACTTCCCAGAGTTCGACTCGAACGAGTTCAATCACTCGATTGACGATGTATCCATGAAGCTCTGTCGTCGCATGGCTGCCTTGTCGCCGATCACAAGCCACCGCGTCGTGGCCGAGCCACCCACATCTGGCCACCACGAGCGGAATCCGTCGTCGCTCGATGTAATTCCATTCGCGCTACCTGACGGCGACAGCGACTACGACGAAGACGAGACGCCCACCATCAAACATCGCTCATCAACTCAGGAGCATCACACACCAACACAAGAGCAGCATACGCCCACACAAGAGCAGCACACGCCAACGCAAGAGCACCACACGCCAACAATCGAGGCTCGGTCACCACCCATCCACCATCGATCACCCACGCTCGAGTACGCTTCGCCAACGCGCGAGCCGCAGCCTGCGCTGTCACCCCTCACACCTCCTCACGACGACGAGATCGACCTGGCCGGTGACGACTTTGAAGAAGTCAAAGAGGTCGAGATTGAGCCGGCGCTCGACTCGGACGCCTCCATGGACTTCGACCTCGGTGGCGACAACGCACTTGACGACGCGCAGAACCTTTCGCTCCTGCTGGGTGAACTGGGCATGGTCCCAGAGGCCCGTGTCTCCTCCATTGCGTCCGACAGCGACGACGACATCCTGCCGCGGGCGCTGACGCCGCCGCGCACCGCTGTCCTCCGCGGCCGCACGCGGCTGCGGCAGCAAGAGGCGATGCACAAGTCCATGTGCAGCGAGGTCTCGAGCTTCAATGAAGATCTCATGGCAGCTGACATGACCTTTTTGTCGCCCGTAGGCCGCCGAGTCCACACAACACGAGGTGCGTGGCCGCCGGTGCCTGTGCCTGAGCTGCGCGTAGGGCTGGCGCTGCAGTCGGCGCAAAAGCGGCCGCCGCTCGTGCTCGAGCGGTACCAGGCACGCGCGGTGCGGTGGATGCAGGGCCGTGAAGCGCCCACAACGCCCGAACAACGGCGTGGCGGCATCCTCGCGGACGAGATGGGCCTCGGGAAAACTATCAGCTGCCTTGCGCTCATCGAGCAGAGCCCACGCGGCCGGCCGACGCTGATCATTGCGCCACTCTCAGTGCTGGCGCAGTGGGAGTTCGAGGTCAAGGCCAAGACGTCGCTCTCCGTCGGGGTTTACCACGGCACGGGCCGGAAGCGCTTCCGTCACCAGCCCGACTTTTGCGCCTTCGACGTAATCCTCTCGACGTACGACGTGCTGCGCATGAAAGAGACTGCGGTCCCCGTTGCTTCGGTGCGATAGTCTCGCCATTGCCGCGCCTCACTACAACTGTAGGCCGGCCGTAGCCGCGACACGTCGTGGATCGCGGCCAAGCGGCAGCGAGAAGAGAAGCAGCTGCTGTCGAGACTGCACAAAATCCACTGGGAGCGCGTAATTCTCGACGAAGCGCACTTGATCGCTAACATGGCTTCGGCGCGGTAAGCGGTGCTTGGGGGCAGCTAGCGTAACGAACCGTAGGACACAGGCATCATTCCAGCTGCTGGCAAACGCGCGGTGGTGCGTCACCGGCACGCCGATCCAGAACCGGCTGGAAGACTTGCATCCGCTCTTTAAGTTCCTTGGCATCCCGCGCATCAAGGACGACGCCCACCTCGAGTCGCTCGTGGGGTTGTACCTGCTGCGGCGGCTTAAGGCCGGTACCGTCCGAGGCGTCCCGGACAAGGTCGAGGAGCGCGTCGAGCTATCGTTCGCGACGGACGCCGAGCGCCGCTGGTACCGTCAGGTGCACCATATCACGCGCCGTGAGGTGCAAGCCACGCTCGGCCGCGCCAAGACCTCGGCCCTACACGTCTTCGAGCTGCTGCTGCGGCTGCGGCAGGTGTGCAACACGCCAGCGCTGCTCACAGCACCAGCCACTGGCGATGAGAACATGCCGCCGGTGCCACTCTCAACCAAAATGCAGACTTTGTTTGACGCGCTGCGGGCTGCCGTCGCGGCGCGTGAGCCGTGCCTCGTTGTCTCCGAGTGGCGGTCCTTTCTCGACTGCATTCGCCGCCAGCTGCGCGCCATCAACCCCGAGATGCGTGTTGCGCAGCTGGACGGCCGTCTATCGCCGCAGGTGCCCCTTATCACCGCCGAAGACGACTCACCCGCGGTAGGAGCGAACGCAGGTGGTGCAAGCGTACCAGGCGGGGCAGACCCACGTGCTGCTGCTGTCCCTCAAGACGGGCGCGCTCGGCCTGAACCTCACGGCGACGCGGCGCGTGTTTGTCATGGAGCCGAGCTGGAACCCAAGCCTCGAGAGCCAAGCGATCGACCGCGCGCACCGCATCGGCCAAACGCATGCTGTCACCGTGACCCGGTACATCATGAAGGTACGCGCGCGATGCGATCTGGGCGGCGCACTCAAGCGTCGGCAGGGCACAATCGAAGACAAGATTTACGCGATGCAGAAAGAGAAACGCTCCATGATGCAGCAAATGCTCCGCGATCACAACGCTGACCGGAGTCGCGGCAAGCGCGTGCTTAAGCGCAAGGATGTCGTGGATCTCGTCCTGCAGTAGAACCACAAAGCATTTAGTATAAGCCAAAGACAGTAGGATTCTGTGCACAGCGGCGACAACGGGCGTCGCTCGCAGTCTATCGGTGGCTCACCACTCGGTCTCGTGGTAGTCCTTGTAGAAAAGCCCAAAGGTGAACTTGGCCTCGTTGACGCCGACAAAGATCGGGTCGACAATGCGCGCCGCTACGTCACAGTGAGCCTCGGGTAGGGCAGCACAAGCGGCTACCGGCATCGACTTCGTCGATTGGCGTCTGGAAGTTGGCCGCTTTGGCGTACTTGTGGGCCTTCTCAAGAGGGTTCTCGTCATTGATCCAGCTACGCGCGGTGAGCGCCTGCGCTGCCTCCGACAGCCGTACCCCGTGTCGACCGAGTTCATGTAGATGCCGTGTTTGCTGAGCTCCTCGGCGCAGGTGCGCGTCATCATGTTGAGCGCGGCCTTGGCCACTACAGCGCACGTTAAAGTACGGCGCCAAAGCCGCAAACGTACTGTTGGTGTGCGGGTGGTTGGGCGTCTTGTAGCGGTAGAACTTGCCCTCCATGGCCGACACGTTGATGATGTACTTGTCCTGGGCGGGCGTCCGCTCCATGAGCGCGCGGAGTCGGCTGTTCATGATGAAGGGCGCGAGTGTGTTGATCGCAAACACCTCGGCAACCTCCGGCGTCGACACCTGCCCCATCTTGAGCACCCATGAGTTGGTCGTGCGTAGATCGAGCTGCTGGCCGTTGACGTCCTTGAGCCCGTCGGGAAAGCTTTCAGCGTTGGCGCCATCCTCGATAAGCATTGGGATCTGCGTCTTGACGGCGCTGAGGTTGGCCAGAACCGGCGGTACCGCGCCACCGCCGTCGGCCGTGAGCGCGGGGGCCCCGGCCCGCAGCAGCTCCGCGTGGAAGTCAGTTTGCTGCCGGAGCAGCGGCTGCACACTCGCGGGTAGCGCCGCCACGGGGGTCGTCTCCTTAGGCATCATGTGGCTGTAGTAGGACGGCGGCCGGCGGATGGTCTGGCACGCGTTGTGGATGAGCATGTCAAGCCGGTCGTACTTTGTCTGCACAAAGTCCAAGAACTGCTCGAGGTGCACCATGTCCCTACGTGCGCCTGCGTCAGGCGCGGCCGCGATTGCAAACAAACCGGAAGTCGATGCCGTAGATGTGCAAACGGTCCTGGAACGTGGCAAAGTCCGGGTGCGCAGCATAGCGCTCTGCCGTGTCGTGCGGGAAACGGCTTGTGGCGATGACCGTCGCACCCGCCAGCAGCAGCTTCAGGGCGGTTTGGAAGCCGATCTTGACGCGCGCGCCCGTGACGAGTGCGACACGACCGCGGAGGTCCGCCGACTGCATGCGCTTGGTGTAGTTGAGCTCCGCGCACACTACACATCGATGTCATGTCAGGGTTACCGGCGGGAGGGGGCCGTACCCGGGCAGAGCTGGTCGTAGAAGTGGTGTAGCTGCTCGTAGCGCTTCTTGCACGTGTAGCACGAGCGCTGCTTCTCGAGCTCCACGACGGGCGCCTTGGACCCGTCCTCGAGCAGCGCCGGGGCTTCTTCCACGGCACCGTCTGCGATCATCGGCAGCATGTCCTTGCCCTGCTCCAGAAGTTCGTTGAGCTTCTCGACGCGAGCTCGGCGAAGCGTCGCGCTATTGATGTGCTTGTTGTCGTTCATCTTGCGCTTGAGTTGGCGCGCCTCCTTCTCGCGACGAAGCTCCTTGTCCTCGAGGTACTTCTTGCGCCCCTTCCCGCTGAACTTGCGGCTTTCCATGTAGTCAGCCACGGGTGCAATCACCTTGCGGAATGTGCGCATGGTCGGCTGCTCAATCACGGTCAAGTCATTGGCAAGCACTCCAAGGACTTCGAGGCACGTCGCAAGCTTCTCGGCAGGAACCGGCAACGGCGTCTCCGCGGGCACGGCCGGCACCGGCGGGTCGACGGCCACGTCCGACACGTCGGCCATGGGCTCGTTCACGGCGTCCATTTGTTTGTGCGCCCTCCTCAGTCCAGTCAAGCGTTCAGGAGATGCCCGAATTGGACACTTTAACTAGGCAAATGCCGAAAATAATTGGGTGTCACATGGGTTTATCTTGGTGGCCATTGGTTGGCAATCTGGCTGAAAACACCAAATTCGGCGCGCCTCTCCAAGATATCGCATGCCACAATCCATCAGACGGACGCCGACGGTTTGACCAGTGTTCATGAGAGAGCAGTGCCGATAGCGGCAATAAGGGGCCGAACACCGCTGATAACACTATCCACCTCCTCCAAGGAGGTGGATAGTGTTCCTCGCGGGTCAATGTCGTAGTGCGAGGCACTGGATTTCCCATACTATTAACTTAAATCGAGCATTGAGGGGCACAGACTTCCATCGAAGGACGTCCGACTGACGTGTTGTACGAGATTTGGTGACAATGACATTGACGTAGGAGATTGTATTGCCATGTTGCTTAAACTTGGGTGGCGCGAACTCCATATTCTGTGAGGGTGTCCAGCCGGGTTTCACCATTTGAGTCACAACTTTGTGTACGCTCGCTCGTGCCACTGGCTCTTCTAGAGATGAGCAACTCGAACTAAGCATTCGATACAACAATCATCAGCCTCATCGGTGGTGACTATTGCCTATCACCTAGCACACTAAAGCCAAGCCCAGCCAAGTCAAACAAAGTCACTAACGCCAAGGTTTGCTTTTCTTTTCCACCATGTTGGCTACGGAGGCTGGTAGCCATGCAAGTCGTGAGCACGTCCATGTATCACAACTTTATATGGACGAATCACTCGTGCCATTAAGTCGGCCCGAGTCGTAGAAAGTGTATATCGTGTCAACGCAAACCCAGCCTTGGAGTAAGGTTGGTGGCACACATTGGCATATCGTGGCAAAAAACGCTCTGGTGCTACGATAGTCATGTTGCGTCGAGATCCCTTAGGAGCAGATCGACATTAACACGGGGCACCCTCAGCGCCTCCTTGGGCTGGGCCGAGATTGTCACCGTTGGTGGAGCTGCCACGTGGGGAAACTCTCTCAGAAATATGATGCCGCACTCTAGTTAGGCTGTCCGAATAAGTCATCCGGTTGGTCCTTGGGCAAAGTTTTGTGAGGAGGGAACAAAAATCCTGCCAGCATGAGCTCCATCGCCCAGTTGACCAAGGTAGGTGCGGGGCCGTGCGTTCCTGAAGCCGCAGTCGACAGCTCGAATCATTACGATGCGTCTTAGATCGCCAAGATTGCTGACCAGAAGGAGAAGCTGGCCTCCTACAAGGTACCCTGACAATCTGCATCTCCCAACTGATCTAGGCGGCAGGAATACATTGATGCATCGGTCTTTGACCAGGCAGGACTAAAGGCTCTTGTGGATCACGGTGCGCTTTCTTCTTTGCGCATCGTTCTTATGATCCATACACATAGTTCTCAATGAAGATGTGCAGCTGGTCGTTGCCCGCACAGTACGCTTGGGATCTGCCCTCCTCGAGCAGCTCTAAGACGACATTAGGTCCTTGGGCAATTCGTCCAAGCCCTCGAGCGCATTGACTCGGAGGTCCACGGTTGGAAGAAAGATGTCGTCATCTACGCGTTGCAGCAGATCAAGCCGCGCATTTTGTCCTTCGAAGAGACGGACGTCGTGCTTCGGGAGCGCCTCTGCGACCTCTACATGGAGGAAGAAGAGTACATCGAAGCGGCGAAAGCCCTCGCAGCCATCAACCTCGAGAGTTCAGCGCGTCAGTACTCGGACGACCAGAAGGCCGAGAAGTATGTCAAGATCGCCGAGCTCTACTTGCAAGAGGACGAGACGGTCGACGCCGAAAACTTCATCAACCGTGCATCCCGCGTCATCCACGCCGTCGATGCCTCCAACTGGGCGCTCAAGCTGCGATACCAAGTGTCGTACGCACGCATTCTTGACTCGAAGCGCAAGTTCCTCGATGCCGCGCTGCGCTACTACGAGTTTTCCCAGTCCAAGCCTGACGTACGTACTGCCACTGCTCCCGCGACTTCCTGCCGCCCGTAGGAAGTGGACCCGGACGACCTCCTCCAGCTGCTCGGGAAGGCAATGACCTGCGCCATCCTAGCGGCAGCGGGCCCCCAGCGATCTCGTCTCCTCGCCACCCTCTACAAGGCACGCTGCTCCTGTGTGCGCCGCTCACTCCCGACTAGGACGAGCGCATCAAGTCGATGGAGCACGCAGGTATCCTCGAAAAGCTCTACCTTGAGCAGCGCTTGCGTCGAAGCGACATCGCGGCCTTTGAGGAAGGGCTCCTTCCTCACCAGAAGGCTGTCCTTGCCAACGGCTTTACTGTTGTGGAGCAGGCGTTCCTCGAGCACAACATGCTTGCGGTATCGCGCATTTACACGAGCATGTACTTCGACGAGCTGGGCACGCTGCTCGGTGTCGACGCCAAGAAGGCGGAAAAGGTGTCGCGGACGCGGCTCGCGCGGATTCTCACCCGTGCCACAGGTAGCGGCCATCATGATCGGCGAAGAGCGCATGAAGGGCTCCATCGACCAGGTCCACAGCCTCCTCGAGTTTGAACAAGGTACGGCGGCCCCACGGTGGGTGCTCGTACCTTATCGTGGCGCCTTAGAGGGCGACGTGCTCCAGGGCTGGGACGACCGCATTGGCACCGTTTGCCTCAACGTCAACGCGTGCGCCGAGAACATCCAAACCAAGTACCCGCAGCTGTTCGCGCAGTAGGCTCAATTTGAATGCACGTTGTTTGCTCAGTTGTTCGGTTGGACAAAGCGACGCAGGACGGCAGCGGCTTGGTCCTTGGGTTAGGCACTCCACGATAGATGGCGACGTCAGCATGGCCATGTGCGCTAACTTCACATCTTTTAAACATACATGCGTATCTACACAATGCAGATCTGGACAACGCTGAGACTGTTGAAGAAGCAGCTGAGGATATACGTACTCTGTTGTGGCCTACACTGCTGAGGGACGTTCGATAGCGATCTCGGCTCGCTCTAGTGGCGAGTCCGCCATCGGATCAGTGTACATGGGGGCTTTGCAGCCATCGGGTCTGCGCTGCTCGAGCTCTTCGAACCCATTTCCGTCGTTGCCCAAAATATGGTAATCAACAGTTGCGTTTGTTTAGCCCGATCAATGGACGTTGGTGGTGGAGGTGGAAGACTTGGCTAAAAACACCAAATTCATACGCCTCTTCATGATCTGGTTGGAAACTTGGAGCAAAAAGCTGTGCCATCGGCGGCCGACAGCGCCAGCCGTGTCCGTTGTTGAAGCTCGGCAGCCTCCTGTGTGCATTGACGTGGGAGGACATGGCATTGATAACAATGCTAAGGCGGCGAGGCTCAAGGGCACAGCCCTACGAGCACACAGAGCGATCGCGTATTCATGCTCAAGGCACAGGCACGATATTGTGTGACCGTGTCGTGGATCGTTTTCAAGTTGAAGCTAGTCGTCAAGGGAAATATCCTAGTAGTATTAAAATAATAGCACTGTCATACAAGTGGGGCATTTAGCCCGAGTGGGAGAAGCGGCAGCCGTCGCCACGGTTGCACTCGCCCTTCTGGAAGGCGTAGCAGACGCCACCGCCACGGCCACCGCCACGGCCACCGTCGCGACCACCACGGCCACCACGGCCACGGCCACGGCCGCCATCACGGCCGCCGAAGCCACGGCCACCACGACCGCCGCCGCCGTTCATGCGTTCCTTCTTGGCGTTCTTGCAGTCCTTGCAGCGGACGGGCTTGTTGTCGAAGCCCTTCTCGGCGTAGAAGGCCTTCTCGCCCGCCGTGAACACGAAGGTGTTGCCGCAGTCCTTGCAGTCGATGTTCTCATCGCCGTCCTCGGCGCCTTCCTCAGCCTCTTCCTGGGCTTCCTCCTCGACGGCTTCCTCCTCCTCGGCCTCTTCTTCGGCCTCTTCGCTGGAGGACTCGGACGCGCTCGAGGCAGACTCGACCTCGACCTTCTGCTTCTTGGAGGTCTTGGCGGCGCCGTCGGCGGAGCGCTTCTTGTTGTCGGACTTGGCCATCGTGAATGTGGAAATGAGGTGGCAACGACCCGCAACGAGCACCGGACGGGTTTCGTTGGTCCCCGAGCATTTGGCATCAATCCTGCGGCGCATTTCGAAACCGGGCCATTCGAAACCCGAGTACTTTAAACCTGATTTTATAACTCCGCTCCCAATTTTAAAAGATATTGCCACCGCACGGTCATTATAATACGTTCGAATGGCCGAGCCTCCCAGAACTGATGCGACCTCTCAAACGTGATTGACATGGTTGGTTGAAGCATGGAGTGCGTTACTTCCAGGTAGCTCGACGGCAACGAGCGGCTTGGAACGTAGCGGTGGCGGCCCACTTTAGCAGCAATGTATAGCATGAGGAAGTGCGTCCCGGAGGTTAAAAGGTACCTCGGCCCCGAGGTTTTATGTGCACTTGTTGCCAAACACGCTACCTCCAATGGATGGTTCAATGACTTCCTGGGCGAATGGCATTCAACGTTGTCGCTCAAACGAACGTTCCTTGGAGGTAACTTGATGGAGCCATGCAACTAACCACCAAGTGGGCCCAAAGATGCATAGTCTAATGTTTTACCTCGGACCTGAAACCCATTATTGAGGACGAACGTAAAGTTCTGTCTGTTCAAATAAGGCGCTGGTTTTGTTACGGTACATTGGACTGGAGCAAATAGAATTCCCTGTAGCGCCCTTCTTGGAGGGCGCATCACAGTTTGCCATGGCCATTGCGGCGCCGTGGCGCTCCGCCGACATGGACGTCAGCTTTTTGGCCGGTAGCAATGTCTCGTGGCCGTAGGTCGACAACACAGCGTTGCACAGGACAGTGAACCAAGGCCGCGAAAGTGCCGTGCGCCAGTTTATGGTAGCGAGTGCCTTGTTGGCGCATAGTTGCCAGGTACAGCGTTCATGCCACCGACTTGCATCTGACCACAAATCAGGCGAAGGAAGGCGCCAAGAGGCATGACTGTCGCCATCGTCCGCTAAGTTGCCGTTGACCTCCTCGACCAACGGCGACACGAACAGTTCCACAGCACCTCAGCCGCCCAGCCCCAGCATTCCCTATAACGAGATGATGTTTCCATTGTCCGTTGACGCTGATTCATTCGGTATGCTGGGTCTGCAAAGAATGTCATTCGACAGCAAGAAGCGATGCATCGATCGCGACAAAGTTAGCGTTGGGCAATAGGATGATTTAGGACGTGGTGTGTTTGGTTTGAGCTTCAACCTGTGCTAACGATGGATGCAGAGCCACCAGGGCGAGTGTATGAAGCGCCTCAGCAATCACTAGTATTGTCGGATCGTCAATCACGCAAACCCGAGAAGCGTCAGCGCGCAACGCCAGCTCCAGTATGTGTGCGACATACAGGCTTTGACCGCACGCAAGTTCCACTTTCGCCGAGAATGCAACGGAAATGGCTTGGTACGAGGTTGCGAGCTGTAGATGTCTGCATGCTGGGCGACAGTCCAATTCATTGCTTTGCCACGATGAAGACACTTGATGGCAAAGCTTAACCTCCATGGGGTGATACCTCATGCGTGGAGGTCCATCGAACCAGAGCTCAATCCGTCTGCAGCCGAGCGTGGCGGCAGAGCGGCGGCTGCGTGGTCGCATCAAACCATACGCCATTTCATCCGGATGATATGTTCGGATAATGGAGTCGGCAAGAAAAACTAGAATACGGCGTGGTAGTAGTTTCTGTGGCGATGGTCGTGATCACGTTCACGCCGCTCTACGGGGTGCAGTCCGCGGAGGCGAGCTGCTGCTACCTCCTTGAGGTCGACGACATCTGCATCCTCTTGGACTGCGGGTGGACCGACGACTTTGATGTCGCGTTGCTGGAGCCACTCACCCGCGTGGTTCACAAGATTGATCTCGTACTCATCTCCCACCCCGACCTCGCGCACATGGGCGCCCTGCCGTACGCCGTGGGAAAGCTCGGCCTGAGAGCACCGGTGTACGCTACACTACCTGTGTATCGTATGGGCGAGATCGTTCTGTACGAAGCCTTCCAGGCACGCACAAAAGACGACCTCGCGTTCAATCTCTTCTCGCTCGACGACGTCGACCAGGTGCTCGAAACCTTCATCCAGTTGAAGTACTCGCAAAAGCTGCGTCTATCCGGCCAAGGCGAAGGAATCTACATCACGCCCCATGCTGCTGGTCATCTAATCGGCGGATCGATTTGGAGCATTGTCAAGGAAACTGTGCGGCCCATCCAACTCGCACCACCAATTGTCTTATCGACCATTGACCCTAGGACGAGATCATCTACGCCGTCGACTACAACCACCGTGCTGACCATGTTCTTAGCAAGACTTTCCTCGAATCCATCTCGTATGCACGTATCCATAGAGACAGCATCTCACACAGCGTAGTCGCCCCACGCTACTAATTACCGACTCGATGCATCTCAACAAGGAACAACCCAAGATGAAAGATCGCGACGAACGGCTCAAGGACGATGTTGTCAACACGCTTCGCCGGGGCGGCGATGTGCTCATCCCTTGCGACAGCGCCGGCCGCGTCCTCGAAGTCCTCCACGTCCTCGACCAGTACTGGATCAAGCTCAAGTGCGTCCTGCCCGGTCACCGCTGGCTCATGCGCGCCCGTAGGCTCAAGTACCCGATCGCACTGCTGCACACGATGAGCTACTACGCGCCCAAGGCTGCGCAGGCCATGCTCGAGTGGTGCAGCGAGCGCATTTCCAAAAACTTCGACATCGGCAAGCCCAACCCGTTCCAGTTCACGTACGTCCTGTCTTCTACCGCGAGAACCCCACGGGCCGCTGCAGACACGTGAACGTAATCCACAGCCTCGAGGAGCTCGACAAGCTGCCGAGCCCCAAGGTGATCTTGGCCACGTCGCCGACCATGGCCCAGGGCTTTGCCAAAGACCTCTTCGTGCTCATGGCGCCGCATCCGCAGAACCGCGTGATCTTCGTGACGACCCCGCCGCCAGGGTCGCTTGCGGCCGAGGTGCAAACGCTGGCGCACGTCGTCGTGCGGCAGTCGCGCAACGTACCACTTGAGGGCGCAGAACTAGCGGCACACGAAGCCAAGGAGCGGCGGCGCATCCAGAACGAGGCCGAGCTTAAGGCTAAGGAGATCGAGGAGGCCGCCATGGAGGACATGATGATGGGCATCGCCGAGTACGAGTCGGAGGACGAAGACGACGCGACCGACATGGACGTCGACATGACTGGCGCCAAGAAGACGGTCGTGCCCATGGACAAGCGTACGTGCCTCCTCGTGCTGCCGGCTGACGCGCGGTAGCTTCGGCGCAGATGCGCGGCGCGTACAAGGCCGGTTTTGGCCAATTCGCTTCGGCGCGGTACCCGATGTTCTTCGCGATCGAACCCAAGGTCGAGTGGGACGAATACGGCGAGGTAGTTCTGTCGGGAGCGCTGGAAGCTCACGGCTTCTCTGCCCAGGCCATTCAACCCGAGGCGTTTAAAGACCTGACGCAGATGGCCAAGAGCCGCAAGCGCAAAGCCAAGGGCAACAACAAAGCCGAGGACGGCACCGCAGACGTCAACATGGGCGACGAAGACGACGCCACGGGAGGCGGCGACAACCGTCCGATGAAGACGGTGTTCACGACCAAGGCCGTCACGGTGGGGCCTCGCTGCCTGGGCCGCCCGTCACGCCGCTGGTAGGTAAACGCGCAAGTGAGTTTTGTGGACTTCGACGGCCTTGCGGACGGCCGCGCCATCAAGAACTGCCTCGACAAGGTCAAGCCCCGCAAGCTCATCCTGGTGCACGGTACTCCGGAGACGTCCGCTGATCTCAAAGCGTACGTTGACAGCTCCATCGACGCGTGCGAAGCGGTAGGCGCGTTGCATTGCTGGCGCTCACGCCCCGCAGGTATTCACGCCCAATGCCGACGAGTGCATCGACATTGAGTCGGACACGACAGTGTGCAAGGTGTCGCTCAAGGAAGCTCTGTACACAGGCGCGCACTTTCAGAAGGTACGGCACAGCCACCGCGGAGCTCAAGGGTGCGTAGGTGGGGGCGCATGACGTTGCGTACATCAACGGCCTGCTCGAGTTCCAGGGCGCGACGTGCGTGCTGGACAAGGCTGACGCCGACGCGCCGCACACGCCAATGCGACTGTCGCAAGGCAAGATCACGCTCGACTCGATGAAGCAGCTGCTGGCCAAGGCGGGCTTCAAGGCCAACTTCTCAGGCGGCATGCTCGTGTGCGACGACGGCGTTGTGCTCAAGCGCGCGCGCAACAACGAAATCATGGTGGAAGGCACCCTCAGCGCCAGCTACTACCGCATTCGAGACATCCTGTACTCGCAGTACACACTCGTGTAGCGGACTTTGTAATCCAATCGTCGCCGCGGCATTGTCTTAAAGAACTCCCATTGCTGCGCCACGGTAGAGTTGAGCTTTGCTGCGATCCAAGCATCCTTGAGACAGTGGACGGGTCGAGACGTGGAGGGCCCGAAAGACTGCCCCGGAGGACACAACCCTGTGGAGTGTGCTCAGGTCTGCCTGCGAAGGGTGTAGTTGCTCATGAATCATATATAAGTTATGTGCCGAAGGTGTCTTCTTCATTACAACAATGGCGCATTTAAACATCTTTCCATCTTGCGAGAGGGCGCGGTACTAAGCGCTTAGTACTGGGCCTTCTTGGCGAGTTCGGCGGCGACGGCCTTGGCGCGGAGCTCGAGCTTCTTCTGCGTCTTGAGGCCCATGATGCCACCGCCCCACTTGCGGCGGTGCGAGGTCTCGTCGTTGAACTGGGCGCGGAAGGCGGTGTTGAGCGAGTCGAACTTGGCCTTGTCCTCCTTGTTCACCTGGGTAAGGGCGACGACGGCAGCGTTCTTCTTGTGGACGAGCTGACCGAGGCGAGCCTTGCCCTTGACAATGCAGTAGGGGATGTCCATCTTGCGGCAGAGGGCAGGGAGGAACACGACAAGCTCGATGGGGGTGACATCGTGGGCAATGCACACCATCTTGGCCTTCTTGTTCTCGATGAGGCTCGTGACGTGGTTGAGGCCGTACTTGATCAAGGCCGGGGGGGCCGAGACCTGCTCCTTGCCGGCGGCGATGTCGCGAAGACGCTGGGTCTTGGCGGCCTTCGTCTCAGGCTGGTACTTAAGGAGGAGCTTGTAGAGATCCGTGGCCGTGTTCTTGTCGAGCGTGTTCGAGAACTGGTTGATGCTCGGGGGGACCTTGAGGCGCGTGGTCAAGATCTTGTGCTGGCGCTGAAGGCGCACGTTCTTGGGCCAGCGCACGAAGCGCGAGAGGTCACGCTTGGGCTACGCAGGAATGCTACATGAGACCTCGATCCTTGGGTGGTGCGCGGTCGAGACGGGATATAGTACCATGGGTGTGCAACTCATTTGAGTGCCACCACATATTGTTTATATCATTGCGGTATGTGGTACCCGCTACGGCGGCTCCATGCGGAGCGCACCGGTGGTCATCGACAACAGCGCAATAGCGACTGCGTCTAGTTTCGTACCTGGATGTCACCGCCAAGACGGAAGTTCTTGGGGGCCGAAGGGAAGAGGGGGTCAGCCGTCTTCTTCTTGGGGGCCGTGGAGCCGGCCTTGGCGGCGGGCTTAGCGGCGGGCTTGGTGTTAGCACCCTTCAGGACCTTCTTGCTCGGCATTTTGATGGAAAAATGAAGAATGTTTTTCGCTTTTTGCGCCTGTGGGCGGCCGTCCGTCGCCGCCAACCAATCTCCACCGCCAACCGCCAATCACCGCTTTTAGCGCCTTTTTGACCAATCGGCGTCGTCTCCACTTAAAATAGGCATTTGCCGAATTCGAAATTCGGACACATCCCAACACGATCTTCGCCCGATGACAAGCCCACATGGGACACTTGGCCCCTCGAGGAAGCGTACTGGGAGCTGATTGCGTCGTGCGCGCTTCCCGCGTCTCAAGTACATGGTGGTCGCAAGCAGGAGGTAGTACGAAAGGTGCCATGTTGTGCACCAGGAAAGGACGGCGAAAGCCGGTCGTGACCGTGCCGCCGAGGCCAGCTGCTTTGTCACGCCGAGTATCGCGGAGCCTTGAGTGGCTGCCGTCTCCCAATGATTTCCACGCTTTCGCGACCTTGCACGCAACGTTGCCGCTGTGGCCGCGGCCTACGACGGTGCTGCCTGTTGCCTCCAGAGCGCACCCCCAAAGAAGAACGAAGGGCGTTGGTTACACACCACACGAGACTTCGTTCATACAATGAAGAAATCAATTGGACATACAAACGCCGAGACATGCGCGCGAAATATTATCTATCGCCTTGATACGGCGGCCTTTAAAATGCATGCCACGGTATACAATTGTCCAGTCAAGATAAAAAATCAGCATTTAAAAGCGACGTGGCATTGGTCACGAGTGGGATCTTTCAATTTGCCCACAATGAGCGAGCTCCACCAGGCGATGGCCGGGCTCGCCGTCAAGATCGAGGACGGGACGCCCGCGCCGCCGGCAGCCCTCTCGCCGAAGCTGCTCTATAAGGACCAGCTTGAGATTCTGAACCGGATGCTAAGCCTCGAGTCCCCGACGCTCACGGTCAAGATGCTGCAGTACCTCTCGCACGACGAGGTGTGCGCCGCCTTCATCTCGTTTATCACGCGTGTCGAGCCCGAGCAAGACGAGGACCTTGATACGTTCGTACGCAACGGCCCACGCAAGCTGAGATCGCATCGTCTTGACAGCATTGCGGTCCGCGACACGGTTGATGTGTCGGACGAGCTGCTCAAGAGTTACCACGTCACGATGATGCTCACGGATGATGAAAACTCGGAACCGATCATGAACTTTCTCCAGGCTAAGGCGTCTTTGCTTGTGCGATGTCTCTTTCCGCTCTTCCAGACCAACTCGCGTGGTAACTTCCGCCATGGGTGCCGCCTCCTCGACCGACTTCTTCGGTACCACCTCGATGACGTATACAAGACGATCGCAAACGGCGGGGTTGAGCGGTACATTAACAGCATGCTGCTGCACCTCGAGGAGGCACCAGTCGCCGACGTCTTCCTTGCAATGATTTGCAAGCCCCACAACCCGTCGTTCCTGCGCATGTACAAAAGCTCCCCCGATGCCAAGTGGCGCTTTTTCAGCGGTCTCTCGGAGATGAATCTTCTCAGCACGCTCGGCGACCACATCTGCAAGCCGACGTACTCGGAAGAGCACGCAGTCGCGGCCGCCGACGTCTTTCTCGAGCTCATCGACCGGCTTGCGGCGGACGACAACGGCGAGCTGCTGCTCCAACCCTTGGGCCATTCGACGCAGCTACTCAATGACCTCATCAAGACGTTCCTCGATGTGCCCGACGTCGACGACCCGCACTCGTACCTAGAGCCACCGTGCGGGCGCAGGCAGGCCGCACTGCGCTGCCTCCTGGGTCTCCTCCACAAGAGCTCCCTCGAGCAGGTCCCAGGACCTCCCACGTCCCCGTACCACTCGTTCGGTGCCACGATCGTCAACCTCGTGCCCAACCAGCTGTTGTCCCTACGGCCGCGCATATTTGCGCACGTCGGCCGCCATGGCATCGACGCCTTCCTCGCTTTCCTTGTGCACACTCACCGCGCGCAGACCAAGTTTGCCCACGCCCCGCGCTTCTCCGTGCAGCACACGGGGTACGCGGTGGCGTTTCCCTTCACCGGCTTCCGCCTTGACCTGGTGCAAATGGTGGACGAGCTCGTCGGGAACGATCCGTCGCTCCTGAGCCACTTCACGCTCGAGGCGTGGCAGGCCCTCGTGCACTGGTTCCTCGCCTACCCGCACAACAACTTGTACGCGGGCATCTTTGCACGGCTACTGCTCGCGGCGTTGCGCACGAATGACGAGGCCGTGCTCAAGCCGCTGCTGCAAAAGCTCAAGCTGGTCACGACGCTTATCAAGGCGTTCGAAGCGGGCGACGCGGCCGGCCGCGGCTTTGCGCTGCACTGCTGCAACTTGCTGCGGCTGCACGCCTCGGGCGTCGCGCCCGACGCCTACTTGCGCACGTTCCTCGGCTCGCATGCCAAATGGCACGAGTTTGTGCCGTCTCTGCGCGAGATCACTGGCGCGATGGTGATCAAGGGTCTCGGGATCACGGTGCCAACGTCCATGGCGCGCTACGGCGGCTACGGCGGCTACGGCGGCGTCGCTGAGGTGCCCGAGTTCGTGCCGGGCATCGACCTTGGCTCGGACTACGCCAAGGGCATCGGCTTTGTGGACGACGTCGCATGGCCCGACTCGTCCGAGAGCGACAAGAAGAAAAAGAAGAAGAGCAAGAAGAGCAAGAAGAAGGCGTCGGTGGGCAACGACGACGACGCAACGGAAGGCACGACGGACGACGACAGCAGCGTCGGTGTTGGGTCCCCCAAGGCCCGCAGCCGCAAGCCGAGCGGCGAGCCCGGCGCTGAGGACGAGGACACGACGGAGAAGAAGGCCAAGAAGAAGCGAAAGAAGGCCAAAAAGAAGGAGGACGAGGCGGCGGTTTGAAGGCGCCCGTAGACGACACAGTTGCGTGGATAGGCTAGGTTGTGTACATACTAGTTGACAAGAGCTTGCGATCACCGTGCCGAATGAGTCTCGACCCCCCGAGCATCTCCGCATCGCTGATCGATGGCTCCGTGTGGGTGATTTGGGTATTCGCTATCAGCAATGTGTGCCAACGTCACAGCAAACGAGAGCGTGCGCTCGAGTGGGACAGCATCTCACCTGAGCATTCTCGGTGACGCTACCCGTGGTAGCTTCAACCACGAGCGAGATCGTGAGCCTGGCGTCCAATGCGTGTGCGGGAAACGCAACACTCATCGAGCGAGAAGTCAACGTCTTCTGGGCGGACCATTCCTCGCGGCCAGAAGACGATGGGCTTCTCTTACGGCGGACGTGCCTGGGGCCGCCGCCACAGTGGCACTTATTCGGCGGAGACGCGGGGCTACGGCGGGGCCAAGGGGCCGCCCTCTGCGACGCGGTGTGTTCTTCGGAAGATCTTTTTTTTCGATTCTTCCACGGACACAAACGAAATGATCAAGGCAACGCTCGCGCCGGCTCTTGGGGTCGAGACGGTGTCCCGCCGCGCCGACATTCGCCGCGCCGCAAGCCTGCGGGACGTGGACGTGAGCGTCTTCCCGCTTGAGGCGGACGACGGACGGGTGTTCTCCTGGCGCGCGCAGTACGAAGTGGCACTCGAGAACCGCCCCCATGAACTCTACTGGAAGTTCTACACGACGTATGCCCACGTGAAGCGCTTTCTCCAGTGTGTGTGTGCCATCGCCAAGCGCACCAAATGTACGCATCTGCGTGAGCTTCGGGCCGAGACGCAGCGACTGCTGCTTCGTGCGTGGTTCCAGGACAAGGCCCCCGTTATTGCGCACGGCCTTAGTCTGGTCTTGACCACGGTCGCCGCGCATGCCGCTCAAGTCGCCACCTGCCGAGCCCATCGCGAGGTGTTGCACCTGACGACCAGCTTTTGCGTCATCGAAATCCCCCTGGACATTCGCGCATGCCAGCTCATGCGACTCATGACGACACTCGATGCCGCCCCGGCGTTCGACGACGACTGCTGCATCTGCCTCAGCGCCGAGGCGGCGCCGCGCGTGGCTCTCAAGTGTGGCCACGTTTTCCACGAGACGTGCATCTGTGTGTGGTACTACTCGCGTCTTAACTGCCCCATATGCCGACAATGATACGTGTGGATCTCGGTGTTAAAAGACATAGGTTACTTGGTCGTCGTGAATGGAGCTACATACTCTTGCGACCGCAGTTCGCCGGCTCTTGGAAGCGCGGTCGCAGGAATACCTACCGCCGCGAGAGCAGAAGATATGTGTTTTCGTGGAGAGGGCCGTGGTCGACAGCGCGGCGGGCAGCGGCGGCTGGGTGAGCACCAGAAGCGACGGCCGGCGCGGAGCGGCGAGCAAATTTGCAAGTGGACCGCTTGCTGCCGCCCTCGGGAGCACCAACACTCGCAGTGGAAAAATCTCGAACGGCGCGAGTCGCACGTGGCAGCCCCAGCGCGCCCGCGCAGCGCACTCCTTCAACACAACGGCGACTCGTCCGCAAGAAGATGGCACAGAGTGCCAAGCTCGGGGGCCGTCAGGGGCTTGCTCGCGTGCTGATGTCGTCAGCAAAGATGCCATCCATCTGGGGACGAGCGGGGTATTGGCGGCTTCCCGGATTGTTGTGGTGCGGTGTGTGTTGCTGAAACAATTGCGGGATCACATGGATGGACAGAGGGGGCCCTCCTGATGGGTGCGGCACGGTCTTTCGCGCAGCAGTCAGGCGTACAGCGCCGCTGATCGTCGTCGCGGTACACCTTTGAGGCACCTGTGGTGGCCACGAATTAGTTGTCAGCCGTTGTTGTGAAGGAGTTTCCTGGAGCCAAAAAATTGTATGGCGTTGCGTATCGAAATTATCCCGTGAGATTTGATAGTTGCTTTCACGGGATATTTTACATTTCGGCCTGGAAGGAGCGACAAGGACGTAAGGATGGCAATGAACATGGGATCGCCCGCGGAGCTCACGGCTCTCGTTGGCGTGCTGGAGAAGTCGTTGTCCCCGGCGGCTGAACCGCGCCGTGCCGCGGAGGCCAGTTTGAAGACCGTGGTGAGCCAGCCGAACGGCCCACTCTTGCTGCTTTCGGTGTTGCGGGCGACGGAGGTCCCGACCGCAATCCGTCTCGCGGCGGCGATCGCGTTCAAAAACACTATCAAGGAAGAGTGGGACCCTGAAGGCGGCAAGATCCACGTTGAATGCAAAAACCTTGTGAAGGAACACATCGTGGGGCTTATGTGCGAGATGCCCGAGAACCTCATGAAGCAGCTCTCCGCCGCACTCTTCACCATTGGCGAGTACGACTTCCCGAACCAGTGGCCACAGCTCTTGCCTCAGATCGTTGAAAAGCTCGGGGACCAGCGCAGCGACTTTCGCACGATTAACGGCGTGCTCGAGACGTCCAACGCGATCTTCAAGCGTTTCCGACATGCCTTCAAGTCGGACGCACTCTTTCTCGAGCTCAAGTACTGTCTGGAGCAGTTCCAGGTCCATCTCTTATTGACGTTGCGTCTCTCATGCTCGTGTAGGCGCCGCTTCTTGTGCTGTTCACGTCGCTCGCCCAGCGTCTGCCCACGACGACGGAGCTCAATGACGTGCGCGCGATCCTTACGGCCCTCCGCACGATGGCCCGCATCTTCTTCTCGCTTAACTGGCAGGACCTTCCGGAATACTTTGAAGACAACATCAAGCCGTGGATGGAAGCGTTCGAGTTCCTTCTCAAGTACACGCACCCGCGCATCGTCGACCCCACAGAGGAAGTCGAGGTGGACCTCCTTACGCTCGTGCACAGCGCGATCCTCGACAACATCACGATCTACGCTGAAAAGTACGACGAGGAGTTTGCGCCGTACCTGCCGTCCTTCACTCAGACCATCTGGCACTACCTCTCAACGACGCTGACGCTGTTCCCCAAGCACGACGACGTGGCCGCCAAGAGCATGAAGTTCCTGCGCTCCGTGGCGCTCCAGGGCATCAACAACCAGCTCTTCGAGAAGGAAGAAGTTCTCGCAGAGCTCTGCAACTCGATCGTCGTGCGCAACTTGCAGCTGCGTGAGTCGGACGTCGAGCTCTTCGAAGACAACCCGCTCGAGTACATCCGCAAGGACATCGAGGGCTCGGACGGCGACACTCGCCGCTCAGCTGCCACCGAGCTTCTCCGCGGCCTGCGCTCCAAGTTTGAGGCCGCCGTCACGCGCATCTGTTTGCAAACCATCACGGTGCTGCTGCAGGAGTACGCAGCTTCCCCCGCGACCAAGTGGATGCAGAAGGACGTGGCCATCAATCTCGTCACGGCGCTGGCCGCCGTCAAGCAGACGCGCACGCGCGGCGTCTCGGAGGTGCACGCCAACGTGCCGCTGCTCGAAATCTTCACGGGCCATGTGCTGCCGACGCTGCAGACGCCCGACGTGACATCACCCACCTCGCTGCTGCTCATCGCCGGTGCGCTTAAGTTCGTCGCGACCTTCCGCAACCAGCTGCCCGCACACCTGACGCAGCAGCTCTTCCCGCTGCTTTCCAACTGCCTGCTTCCGGACCAGTTTGTCGTGCACAGCTACGCCGCGTACTGCATTGAGAAGACGCTTACGGTCAAGGACGGCACCGAGCGGCGCTTTACCAAAGCCATGCTGCAGCCGTACCTGGCGCCGCTGCTCAACCAGGTCTTCCAGATCCTTGTGGCCCCCAACTACCCCGAGAACGACTACCTGATGCGCATGGTGCTGCGGCTGCTGGTCGTGGCGCAGGACGCCATCGTGCCCTTTGCGGACGTGTGCGTCCAACAGCTCACGCTGCTGCTGTCGCAAGTGTGCGCCAACCCAAGCAACCCCGCCTTCTCGCACTGCCTCTTCGAGGCGCTCTCGATGCTCATCAACAACGTGTGCAAAGCCAACCCGGCGTTCGTTGAGACCTTTGAGCAGCTGCTGTTCCCGCCGTTCCAACAGGTGCTCATGTCGGACGTCGAGGCGCTTTGTCCGTACGTGTATCAAGTGCTTGCCCAGCTGCTCGACTTGAGTGTCGCCGGCGCGCTCTCGCCGGCCTACGCCAACCTCTTTCCCGTATTGCTCTCGCCCGCGCTTTGGGAACGCGTGAGCACCGTGGCTGCCATCGTCAAGCTGCTTGAGACGTACCTGCGCAAGTACCCGACGGCCGTCGCAGGCCACATCCAAGGCGTGCTGGGTGTGTTTCAAAAGCTCATTTCGAACCGCACGACGGAGACGCAAGCCTTTGCGCTGCTCAAGCCGATCCTCGTGTGCCTGCCGCTGGCGACGTACGAGCCACTGCTCGTCGAGATTGTCAAGATCCTCATGATGCGGCTGCAGACGCGGCTGCATGGGCGCAACGGCGCGCTTTACGTCAAGGAAATGCTTGTCACGATGAGCATCTTCATGGCCAAGCACGGCACCATGCGCCTTGTCAACGCCATCGAGGGCTGCCAGGCCGGGTACGTCGCGGGCGCTGACGGCCATCGACTCACGACCTGTAGCATGCTGGCGATGATCCTGCCCATTTGGATGGAGCACATTGCGCGCGTGACGGGCGCTGACAAGAAGGTAAGCGCACGGCGTCATGGGCACGGCTGACGCTGCGGTGGTAGCCAGCTGTCGTGGGCCTCACACTGCTTGTGTGCGACTCGCCCTTTAAGCAGGACACGAACGCACTGCGCAGTCTCTTCCCCGCGCTTGCGACGGTGCTCACCGAGAAGGAAAACAAGGCATCGTTGATTGCTGTCAAGACGGAAGACGACATCTTGCTCGATCTCGAGGAAACCGGTGTGCCGTGCGATGACCCAGTGCGAAGCTCACATGAGCGTAGGCTACGACGCGGGCTTTTCGAGCCTCCACTTTTCATCGGCCGCCGGCACGATCGACTACTTGGACTTCATCCCGAGCCACAAGCGCATGTTCTGCGAATCGCTTGGCCAACTGGCGCGGGCGACGCCGGGCTTCGTAGGGTTAAGGTCGGGCACCCATGGCTCACATCTCTTGCGTAGTACGCCAAGGCAGCCTCCGAGTCGCTCTCGCCCGAGCAGCTTCAGGTCTGGACGAGCACCTTTGCCGCCGAGAACATCCCCTTCATGTAATCGCCATTTTGGTCGAGCTCAATTCGAGTCTATTTTCGGCACATGCCATATCTAGAGGATGCTTTGTTTAATCATCATCAAATAGCGTAATCGCATCACTAAATAGTGTAGATATCAATTAGTGTTATATCAAGTTGAAGCTGCTTATCTTCAGAAGCGTCGAGCCGCTCGAGGCTGCGGCTTGCGGTGGGCGTTCACACGAGCCGGCGTCTTGAGCTCGGAAGCACCGGGAGCCCTGCGTGGACCTGTTTGTGCACCGCGTGGATGCGGCCACCCACCGAGTGTCAATGCGACCTTAATTCCTTCGCGGAGGAAGCTCCACGTAAGAGCCATCTGTTTTGACCCGTGGCGTCCGCCTCGCGGCGCCGAGGGGCCACCACGCGCGCAGCGGCGCATGACGCCATGTCCTCGCGGCGCCCCATTGGCGCTGTGCTGCCTCCTTGGCGTCCGCACCACTTGCGGCGAGCATGTTTACAGAACCATCCTGCGGAAGCACATCTTTGATGATGCATCCAAAAATCGACTGGCGGTAAATTGGGTAAAGGTACACCACTGGGGGCATGGCAAATCCGCAGCCTGGGCCGGGCCGGCACGGCCGGTCGAGACACATACAAACCCCAAGAGAGGGCTGAGGCGATGTTCGAAACGGCGGGTTTATTTAACAGGTATACAAACCACAAGATAAAATAAAACATTAAATAAAAACAGCAAGCGTGGGGGTTTCGGCGGTGGAAATTTGAGTTGCGATTTCATTCCGTCGGGAGCAGTAGGAGCATGTGCGGCATCATCGCGGTCATCCTCGCCAACAAACACGAGCACTGCAACCAGAGCCTGTACGACGGCCTCACGGTGCTGCAGCACCGTGGCCAAGACGCCGCCGGCATCATGACAGCGCACAACGGCAAGCTGCACTTGCGCAAGGACAATGGTCTCGTTCGCGATGTCTTCAAGCAGAACCACATGGTCTCGCTCATGGGCTGCATGGGTATTGGCCACTGCCGGTACCCGACGGCTGGCTCCTCCACGAGCTCGGAGGCTCAGCCCTTCTACACCAACTCGCCGTACGGCATTGCCCTCGCTCACAACGGGAATCTAACCAACTCGCACGAGCTTGTGGACCAGCTCGCAAACACCAACTTTCGCCACGTCAACACCGACTCGGTACCCATCATCACAACAGTCGGTGCTCATGTGGGACAACGATGTAGGACTCGGAGATGCTCCTCAACATCCTCGCGGACGAGCTGCTCAAGGCAACGCACCCGCTCACGAGCGATCAGATCTTCGATGCCGTCGCACGGCTGTACACGCGCTGCCGCGGCGGGTACTCGGTCGTCGCCCTCATCAACGGGTACGGCATCCTTGCCTTCCGCGACCCGAACGGTATCCGGCCGCTCGTGTACGGCTCGCGCCAGAACCACCACGGCACCGACTACGCCGTCGCGTCCGAGTCGGTGGCCATCGACACGCTCGACTACAAACTCGAGCGCGACGTGGCGCCCGGCGAGGCCATCTTCATCGGCCTCGGTGGCGATTTCCAGAGCCGCGTGTGCTGCCCGCACGCCAAGCTCTCGCCATGCATCTTCGAGCACGTGTATTTTGCGCGGCCCGATTCCGTCATGGACGGCATCTCGGTCTATCAGGCCCGACGCAACATGGGCACCAAGCTCGCCGAGAAGGTGCTGCGCGAGCACCCGGACCATGGCATCGACGTGGTCATCCCGATCCCCGATACGTCGCGCACGAGCGCGCTCGAGATGTCGCACCGCCTCAACATCCCGTACCGCGAGGGCTTTGTCAAGAACCGCTACATCGCGCGGACGTTCATCATGCCCGGGCAAGTGGCGCGGAAGAAGACGGTGCGCATGAAGCTCAACGCGATCAAGAGCGAGTTCGAGGGCAAAGTGGTTCTGCTCGTCGACGACTCGATCGTGCGCGGCACGACAGGGCGGCAGATCGTACAGATCGCGCGCGAATCGGGCGCCAAGAAGGTGTACTTTGCGTCGGCGGCGCCGTGCATCCGCCACCCCAACGTCTACGGCATCGACATGCCCACGCGCGACGAGCTCATCGCGCACAACCGCACTGAGCCTGAGATCGCGCGGGAGCTCACCGCCGACGTGGTCATCTTCCAGGACCTGCCCGACCTCAAGGCGAGCTGCGAGATGGAGAACCCCAAGATCAAGCTCTGGGACGCCTCATGCTTTGATGGCGAATACGTCAGCGGCGACATCAACGAAGCGTACTTTAAGCGCCTTCACGACGAGCGCTGCGATGCGCGTATGCAGATGAAGAACTTCACCATGGGAACGGCGCCCATCTACCGGACCGTCTCGGACCCCATGTGCGACGAAGTGATCGACATGTATAACAACACCCAGTAAAGACACCCATGCATGCTTGTTTGCCTCCATGTGTGCACGCTCACACAGAGGCTACGCGGGGCCTGCTACTGCCTCGGGTGCCGTTAGTAAGAGCTGCAGCCGTTTGCCTCCGGGGCATGTAGTACCGTGATGCAGCGGGAGCGATAGCGGCAATGGGTGGGCCTCGCCGCCGTTGATCTCGACGAGGCTGGTGGCCAGCGGCGCACGCAGGCACTTGGAGCAGTTGGCGACCGATCGCGATGACTTGTGAAACGCATGGAACTGTTTCCAGGCAATAAACTGATCAAACTCGAACCTGCATGTTCTTCCAGGGAGGCGACAGCGTCGAGCTCCTCGCGGCGAGCGGAAAGGATCCTGCAGCGCAGTGGAAGACAGCAGGTAAAGTCCGGCGCGAGTACGACAAGGCCACCAAGGCCTACCTGTACGTCATGGAGGGCACGGCCGCGGCGACCAAGCTCTCGCTGCCAAAGGATACCAAGCCTCGTGCGTCGTCGTGGCTGCAGATAAATGGCTCATGACTCTGTACTAGTGGGTCTCACCCAGCGCTATGTGGTGCTCCAGGCGCTGGTGCCCGGCGGCAAAGCGCTCGGCGTCGAGTTTGGCATCACGGACGTCCACGGCAACCGCCGACGACTCATGCTCTCGACCGCATTCCGCGATTGCGCTGTGCATCAGCTCCACGCCCAGGTACTCTACCCTTGCAACGCGCCGTGAGTGGCGTGCCCAGATCCCTTTTGCCGGCGTTCGACGAGAGGCGTGGACCAGCCTGACCTTCGACCTCGGCGGTCTCGTCGATAGCGTGTTCCCCGCCGAAGCCTTCCGCAGCGTCGACTCGATTGTCATCAGCGGCGCATGGCGGCTTCGGCGCATCTTCACGATGAAGGACCCGCCACTAAGCGCCTCGTGCGTCTTTAACGACGGTAGGTGGCCTTTTGTGCCCCCTGCTCTCATCGTACCAGAGGTCGCCCACTACGTCGACCTCCCCCGCGCCTTCGCCGTTGCAGGCTGCCCCGTCGAGTACTTTAGCGCGCCTCAACCAGCAGTCACCAAAGCCCGCCCTGAGAGTGCGCCCAAGAGGGCGACGACCAAGGCGCTGATCAAGCGCCCCAGCACCACCTCCAGGGAGAAGCGGCCGAGTTCAAACGCCGGTGAGAAGCTACCAAGCAGCACACAGGTCGAGAAGCGGTCGACCGCCTCGACCAAGTCGGCGACCTTGCTCAAGCCCCCCGTACCGGTGCAGAGGAAGTGTGTGCGCTTTCAACCGACGCCACCCGTGTCGTCCATCTTCTCGTTCCTACCAGCGACGGCTCTGGGCGTTGCCATGGCCGAGCTTGAGGAGGAGGAGGCGGCGGCGGTCCCTCCCGAGCAACGGACGCCGCCGGCACCGGCCGGGAACGCAGCGGGAACCTGCGAGCCTTCGCCCATGACGACTGACCCACCCCCACGTGTTCTACAGGCAGCCCGCTCTATCTTCGACTTTGCGACGCTCAATGTTCCCCCGCTACCGCCGTCCAAGTTCGCGTCCTGGGAAGATGACGAGGACGACGACCGCCCGCTGCCTGCCCAGCTCTCATCCAAGTTTGCTTCATGGGACGACGACGTCGACGTAGCTGCGACCAACGACGACGCTCCTCCGAGTAACCAAGTCAACGTCCATGACAGCGAGGTCCATGAGCCGGAGGCTGTGGTGCCACCGTCGCCGGCTGCAGTGCCCGTCGAAGACTATGCGCCATTAACCACAGAGCTGGCAAACGCCCACAAAGAGGCAGAAATAGCGTCGGCGGCGGAGGAGGCGAAGGGTCCTGCAAAGGACGAAGTCGACGACGCCTCTAGCGAAGCGTCGTTCGATCTGTGCGTCGTCAATCCCATCGAGTCGTTCGAACTAGCCCTAGGACCGACGAGTTGCAGGCTGCAGACGCCGACACAAGCTTCGACTTTGACCACGAACTCGAAGAATCGCTGCCCACGATGGTGCACCGATCACCGTCGCCCGAGGGCCAGCCGTCGCCCGAGGGCCAGCCATCGCCCTCGCCCTCGCCCCACCAAGTGTCCATGTAGCTGTTCCTTCAGCTGTTGCGCGCCTCATCCACTGCTAGCGGCGCAACGCTGCCCATCGACACACGCCTCAAGTCGCTCTTGAGTACGTCGCTCTATCATCTCTGCGATCTCACAGTCCTCGGTAGCTTCCATAGGTATGGTGCGCGCGTTGCGACCACCCCCAACGCCCCGCGCTAGACTGGACACAACCCGAGCCGACGAGTGCGGTGGACTTGATTTACGACCCGATCCTGCACTGCTACCACGACCCCGCCACCAACAAGTACTACCAGCTCAAAACGACGTAAAAAAATCTAGTTACTGGACATCTAGACCATGAACCTGGGCGGTAGCGGAGGAGCACCGGCGGTGTCGTCGCCGGCGTTGTCGTTGAGCAGGTGGACCGTGAGGGCGGTGGGAGTGGTGACCGGAACTCCTGGGCGCCGCCGCCGAAAGAGATTTGCTTTGGTCATACTGAAGTGGCCCTGCGCCAGTTTTCGGCACATGCAGCGCGGCTTGTCGAAGAGCACGGAATCGGTCACGTTGTCATCGGGTGGCGCCAACATCGCTGTCGGTTCCGAGTCGGCGATGCTAACGGTGGGTGTCCGGCATAGCTCGATCTCAGTTTCGTCGAAGAAGTAGCTCGCCATTGAGTTTTCAAAGTACTTGGTGTGCTTGATATGGTGCAGAAAGCCGGCGTCAAGCAGGCTGTTGCCGAGACGCGCGGCTTGGCCCGCGTCGGCCGCGTACCCGTGCTCCACGAGGCACCGCGTGAGCTCTTCGCCTGACACGATGAGCACCGTCTCGACCGCGTGCTTGGTGCTTGATGCCTTGGGGTTGGCAGTGTACCGCAGGAGGCGGTGCAGGCGGTGGGCCACGGGACTTAGTGTGTCGCGCTGTAGGTTCTCGAGCGACGCCACGACGGCCTGCGCCGTCGGTCGGTAGCCTGGCACCGCACACCACGCGCTTTCGAGCAGAGACCGCAGCGCCGGGTGCAGCGTCGGGTCGAGCGGCGGGCGATGGCCTTCGAGCACGAGTCCAAAAACCTTGAGGTGGTTGCCCTGCCCGACAGCATACTTCTCCACACCCGGGTGCAACACATCCCAACACGTGACCGCGAGACTGTACACGTCAGCAGCCTCGTTGTAGAAGGCCTTGCCCCGCCGCGCGTCAATCACCTCGGGCGCCATGTAGTCGGCCGTGCCCCGCACCGTCATGTTGCGCTCGGAGGCTCTCGCGTCCGCGCTCACCACTTGGCCATCCGCCAGGCGCAGCGCCATCGAGCGCGCCTCGCCGAAGTCTGCGAGCTTGAGCGTGTGCGTGGCCGCGAGAAGAAAGTTGCTCGGCTTGAGGTCTCGGTGCACGAAGGGCGGCGTAAACGAGTGCAAATACGCGACGGCCCGCGCCGCGTCCAGCATGTAGCACAGCCGCGGCCAGAGGGCGTCAGTGAACACTGGGCTCGGGGCAGCCAAGTACTCGTCCAGCGACCGCTCGCAGAGCTCCGAGACGAGGCAGATCGTGGGCGGCGAGATGCACATACCGTAGAACGTGACAACGTTCGGGTGCTTGAAGACGGCCGAGAGCGCCGTCTCCTGGGAAAAGGCAGCGATCGTGGCCTCCGACACCTCACTCGGTGTGTACACCTTGATAGCGACGGGCTGCTTGGAGTGGAGGAGTCCACGGTACACCTGCGCCGTGGCGCCGACGCCGATCTTGGCCTGTAGCTCGAGGTGCGCGAAGTCGATCACATCTTGCTCTTGCACCTCAAGGAGCACGTGGTGGCCTTGCGCCGAGACGATTTCGGGGACCACGGCGTCCTCGGGGCGGAAGAGAACTTGCTGGCCGAGTCCGCGCCAGTACTCCGTGTCAGCCTTGAGCAGGCGCCAGATGAAGTACGGTAGCAATGATGCCCAGATGGCTCTCACGAAAGAGATTGACGTGGCAGCGTCGTGCAAGTCGGCAGCCGAGAGCCACAGATACGCCAGCATCGTCGTGTAGTAGACGAGCGTGAAGAGACTAAAGTGCCGCCACGCCTTGGGATTGGCGCGCTCGGCAGGCGGGCGGTACCAGATTTTGGCAAAGTACAACATCACGGCGACGAGATACACGGTCTGAACCGCAACCCCAGCGGTGCCAGCGGGCAGCAGCGCCAGAAGCCAGACGGGGAGCGCTGCCAGCAGCACCCCCAAGATGGTGGCGTAGCACAAGGCACGCAGCGACACGCTGCTTTGGTGCAAGAAGATGACAACGACGTAGAAAAGGCACTGGCGGCCTTGGTAGAGCGCCTGTAGCATCAAGGGCGACACAGCTGGTGCGTTGTAGTCGAGGGCGGCAGCGATGACAAAGTAGACGGTGTAGGCACCGGAAATGGCGCACACAACCCAGAGCAGCGGCTCGAAAGACGGAAGCAGCACCTTGCGCCTAGCAGCTGCATCGCCGCGGTAAGCCGTCACGCGACTGAATCGCAGGTAGATCACGAGGCCGATCGCAAGTGCCAGTGTGATACCGTACCCGACTGAGTTGACCACCTGGAAGTCCCGGAACTTCAGCGCGAAGGCATCCGTGCTTCTATTGCCGCCTGCACGGCTGCTGTCGGGGCCAAACGGCCAACCGCGCGGCGGAGGCCATGAACCGTTGACCAGCGGCGGTGGCGGCGGAGGCCACGGGAGCGACGCCGGCCAGTCGGGTGGAGGCGACGCTGGGAACGAGCCATTTGGCGGTGGCGGTGGTGGCCATGGAAGCGACGATGGCCAATTCGGCGGCGGCGGCCACGGGGAGCGGTCGGTCGCCTGCAGGTGTGCCTGCATGGTTCGAAATCACAAAATGCAACACGTTGCAAGGGCACGTCGGTGGCTACTCGGCGCTGGCGACTCGCTTGTCACCTCGTTCGCTCCACACCGCACCAGGATGAGATCAGCCACTTCAACTATTGGGCGAAACCCTTTTATCCCATGACGGGAAATGCAGTTTGAAGTTCATTGTACTTGAAGAATGTATGGACCACTGGCAAACTTCAGGTGGGAGAAACGTGGGAACAACTTGGCGGTGATAACGTCGGCAGACGAGTTGTCAGTGGGCCGACCGCAGTCGCCGTTCGCTGTGCAGCACCAAGTGGGATTGTGTGGGCGCCTTTCGCTCGTGTATCTTCCTGAGTGCTGTGATGGGCCATCCTTGCAGGCGGCTCGTTTGCTTTGCCAACTGGTACATTGCTGCGTCTGCCGTCAATCGGATCGTCAAACACGAGGCACTGGACACTTTCTTGCATGTTCCTCCAGCCTGATCCTCTGACTCGAGCACACTGCTGCTAATTTCATCCCAAGCTTACCCTCGGGCCCCTCTCTGCAGTGCTCGTCTCCTTCTGCTTTACGGTTCCACAACACTGAGAACTCGTGTCATGGCTATGTGAAAACGCGCCGATTGACCAAACTGTTCGAGAATCGCGCCTCAGCACGAAAACATCATATGAATGCTTTAGTAGGGGCTGACTCTACGCTGCACACAGGCCACCGTTGCTCCTATGGCCCAAGGCAGGGATAAAGTTGATCTTTTCCGAGCTACTGGGCTTGATCCAAAGGTCCACGAAATTGTTTGAATGAGTTGATTCCTTAGTTAAGCGGTGGGCTTTCTGTGCCTTGGCATGCTCCGAGGTGCCAGTCCACTAGATGTTCTCGAAGGTGAAAGGGGCTGGGCGTCTCGTGCACCTCGAACTCTTCCTGCCGACAATACAGATAAGTAGCGAAATGCCTGAGAGACTACATAGACGATTTGCTAACAGCCGAGCTTGGTCATCGCAGCGCTCCAGCCCTGCCATGCACGTTACCATCACATGAAGTTAGCCCATTCAGGTCGTTGTTGCCTGCTCCATGTAGCTGCTCCGGATGATCTGTCGTGGAGTCCAATTGCACTGTGAGTTCGTGGTGACAAGTCTTGCATGCTGCAAAACACCGAGATTGAACGGCGAGAGACTGAAGCCACCATAATTAATTGACGATACGTGCTCCACGAGATCCGAGGTTTTCCTGTTATCGCCACCTCTGTTCCAATGCGCGGTAGTCTTCCAGGAGCAAGAACGCTACACACTTCAGGCGACGCTTTCTCGATTACTCCATGACACCGTGGATCTATCAGTGTTTTCTACAGGGGGAAGGTAACAACCACCCGAAGGTACTCAGACAGCTATGAGGTTCAACTTGTGCGAGTGCCGTGGGAGCAGACAGATCCTTTGGAGCACCGCCAAAACTGCGGGTGGGTTGTGCCCACCAGTGAGAATGTTTCGCTCCCAAATCTCCCGAATGCATGAGTAATTTACCAAGGTTGAGGGTGTCGGCAGCAACTAAATCAGCAATGCGCACGTTTGGAGCTACCAACTTGTAAGGACTATCGAATATTGTACCAGACTTTTATGACTCTCGATTCTATAGCGGCTCACTCACAATCAGCATCGAGCATTACGTTTTAAGCCCTTCGCGTCATATTGTTCGTCGGATCGGTACTTATTGGCTCGGTGCTTGTCCGTGCACGCTAGCTAGCTTGCTCCACCGCAAACGACGCAACAGCACCAAAAGCGGCTCCCTCGAGGCGCTGGACCACCTTCCGCTCTGGTGCACTTTCATGTACGACGTTTGGATAGGCATACCCCTCTCATCACCGCATTTGCAGTCATGCTGCCAGCGACGCTCCTCGAATGTGCCTTTTAAACAAGGCTTCATGGACCTTCAAAACAGTGCTAGAGTCTAGCCCAGGTACGGCCAATGCGTGCGTCATGTGTACAATCGGAGCCCGCACGCAACAATGTCCTCCGTCTTGACACAGTAGATGTCACGCTGCTCGCTGCGATCCATCGTGCACCTTAGCTCACTAAGTAGTACTTCCATCAGTAAATACCCAAAACTGCACTTTTCCGATTGATGCAGGCTCTCCGTTCGGCCGATGCCACGAGCTTTCATCGTCCCCGACCGTGCCTACCGCCCCCGCGTGGCGGAGGTGCGTTGCGTCGGCCCACAGCTTCGAGTATCCCTTCACTCCCAAGCTCCAGAGATTCTATGTCGACGCAGTTCAACACCCCATGAACCCATTTGTGATCTTCCGACGGTGGTACTGCCCGATATCTTCATTTCCAAAACTCAAAACTTGACAACCCGAACGGAAACTTCAGTGCTTGCAACGGTGGTGACGAGGCGTCGTTCAAGAGTGCCCATCACAGAACCCGATGCTCTCACAACACTTTCCGGGTGGATGTGCAGCTTCGAAGGCCGTCGGTCGTTTGCTACGCTCGGCCACTTCGCTTGGCCTCTGCACCACGAAGCGTTCCCAAGCTTCGGCAGTCCCCCGTCAATCGGCGCACCAGCAACTTCCTCGGTGCCAAGTTGGAGGTGGCAGTTTTGGTGGGGCAAACTTCGTGGGACATGGGACAAATACAATGTCCCAAAGATCGTGCATATCATCGTTCTGGGCCGAACTGGCCTCTCTCCGCCCAGAGATGCTCGGGGACCGATGAACGCGACCGCGTTCGTCCTCGCCCGCGCCGGCCCAATGCAACTCGCGTACTCTGCGGGCTACGGCATCACGCTTGCGCTCTCGATAGTTTGTGTCGCGTACCTACGCCGACACCGGTCGTCAGCCTACACGGGCGACGAAGACGCCACGCGCAAGGTAATCCTTCCCGCCTTCGAACCTCTCTTTTGGGTTCTTTGCGCGATTGCCACGCCGTACACGATATACTTTCTCTGGGCCTTGTTCCACACAAGGCACGCCGCGACCCATCTCTCCCAGGTGCTCACCGAGGTGTTGCTCCAAGGCCGTCAATGTATCGTGTACGTCGTGACCATCTTCCTCCACCAAACAAACGTCTCGTGTCGTGCTTTGTGTCGCGCAACGAGCCTCGGCGTTGCGCTCGCGATTGCGCCCGTGGCTATGTCCGCCGTTTTCTCGCACTTTGACCCGGCCCAGCTTCCGGCCGTGACGTCGCCGTCGTGCTACTACAGCCTTGTGGTCTATCGCAGCGGCATCGTCTTCTACTTTCTGTACCTCCTGCGGTGGCCTATGTCTCGCGCCAACCCACGTGTGATCCGATGGTTCTGCGTCTATATTCTTGGCTTCCACGCGCTTGTGTTGGCTTCCATGACGCTCTTTTTCCACGGCCACGTCACCATCGCATGCCCCACAGTGCTGGCGTCGGCCTTGTACTCATCCGTGACGCCAGTGTGGATTTGGCGCCTGCTCCTCGCCGACACACAGTACTGGCGCGGTTTGGCCAACTTGGGCGACGCGCCCTGCAGCATGGACGAAGCGGTGTCGGCCAAGGGTTTCCACGACCTGCTTGACGCCCACCGCGACTGCGTCATCGACTTTGCGCATCTCAAGCTCCAGCACAAAATCGGGCCGTGTGTCTACCGCGGCCAGCTCCACTCGCGCTACGCCGTTGCTGTCAAGGTGTACTCGCCTACCGAGATCACCGAGTCGACCCTGGCTGTGTTTTCCCAGGAGACGGCCCGCTGCGCCACCCTAAAGCACCCGAATGTCGTCACCTTCTATGGCATGTGCATCGCACCGCCCATGGTGTGCCTCGTCACGGAACTCTGTCGCTGCTCGCTCGATGCGTTCCTATCCGCGACCCACAACCCCGTGCGCGACCCGCTACTGCAGCAGCTGGCGCTCATGCTGGACGCCGCGCGGGCCCTTGCCTACCTGCACTCGTTCTCACCGCCATTCCTGCACCGCGACGTCAAGCCCGGCAACTTCCTCCTCGACGACAGCCACGTGCTAAAGCTCCGTGACTTCAGCGCCACACGGCGCTTGGCCCCGAGAGATGCCGAGGCGCTGCCCGAGCCGGGTGCGCCGCTCGTCATGACGATGCAGGGCACGGTCGAGTACATGGCACCAGAGGTCATTGGCGGCGAGCGCGGCCTCGCTGCTTACTGTGAGTCGGCCGACGTCTTCGGCCTCGGCGTCGTCTTCTGGGACATCCTGCACCCGGGTCGGGAAAAGTACCCTGACGCCTATGGCAATACGTTCCGTATCTTTGAGCTCGTGCTTGCTGGTCACCGCCCAGCCATTCAGGCGGAAACCCACCCCGTCGTGCAGGACCTCATCGAAAGTGCGTGGGGGGCGGAGCCCGCCTTTCGCCCAACAGCCGCCGCCATCGTGCGTGCGCTCGAGGTACTCCAAGGCGTCGTTGGCGCTGGCGCTGCCCTCGACCTCTACCGGTCGCCGCGCTGCGAGCTGCTGCGCTTCCACGGGGCATCGCGGCCCAAGCTGGCCGTGGGTATCTCGGGCAACGCCGTCGTTGACGTGCTGCATGAGGCACACTACGCGCGCAGCGTGCCCGAGGCGGTACGCATCGGCCACGTGCTCATGGACGCGGGCTTCCTGCACCACGTGACGCACCACCGAGGGATGGAGCCCACGGCGGACGAGGTGTACATGTTCGAAACCTCGGATGCGCCGCTCGATTGCATCGGCGAAGACGTCTCCACGAATGGCGCCCCGCCCCGCGCCCCGCACCCCCGCGGCACATCATCGTGTGGCTGCCGCGGCTACGCACAGGGGTTCGGCGAGCCCCGCCGACACCGGCGGCGCTCCATCCTTGACTACACACAGCCGCAGCCCAGGACGAGAAAGTCCCTCGTGCCCATGCTCACGGTGCAGCAGGGCGATCCGTCGCGCCTCTCGACGGACAGCGTAGCGATCGCATTGCTAGACGACCCATAAGCGTTCATGTACTTAAGTCTCATGTGCGTTGCACCGCATCGCAACCCGCTTGAGCCGCTAAGAGCTCGCACATTCGACGCCAGTCTCGAGTACTCTGGCGTCGTTTAACTTGCGTCCTGCATTCGCGCAAAGGCGGCGACTGCATTCTTAGACCCTAACCCTAACCTAACCCTATCGTTCCCCGGCCACGAAGAACCAACGAAATGAACTACGAAAAACAAAAGGAACTAGACTAACATTATAGACATCCACGCCACCAAGGCTCTTAGCCCGAGAGCGACACGGTATCCGAGAGCTTGGCACCTTCTTCCTCCGAGAGGTCATTGAGCAAGTGCACCGTGAGCTGGTTCATCTGCAGCCTTACATCCTTGCGCGGGCGCTGATACCATTTGGTCTTGGTAATCGGTGCGTGGCCCTGCGCCCAGTACCGGCAGCGGCACTTGTTGTCGAGTAGGTCGGCGCCTTGGGTGCTGTCGCCTCCGTCCGTCATGATCTCCTTGGAGAGCAAGCACGGCTGGCTCAGCTCGATGGCTTGTTCGTGGAAGAAATACGAGCTTGTGGTCGAGTCCTCAAAGGCGCGGGTATGGTTTTCGTGGTGCAAAAGGCCGGCGTCCATGAGCGCGTTGCCGAGGCGCACGGCCTCAGCTGGGCTAAAAGCATATTCGTGCTCGATGAGGCAGTGCGCGAGCTCGGCGCCTGTGGCTGTAGGCCGGCGTCCGCCGAGGCACGACACGACGCGCATGAGGTTCTGCGCCACAAGCCCGCACAACTCCTCCTGAAGCTGCTCAAGTGCTTGGACGATAGACGCCGCGGACGGACGGTACTCCGGCTGCGAGCACCACGCACACTCGAGCAAATCCCGCAGCAGCGGGTGCAGTTCGTGGTCAAGCGGCGGGCGCTGGCCGTCAAGCACCATCTCAAAGACCTTGAGCGGGTTCTGCCGCCCCACAGGGTACTTTTCGCGCCCGGGGTGCAGGATGTCCCAAAGCGTCAGCGCAAGGCTGTACACGTCTGCGACGTGCGTGTACGTGGCGACGCCTTGCTTGCCCTCGATTACCTCGGGGGCCATGTACTCGATCGTGCCCTTGATAGTCATGGCCCGTGACGACAGGCTGCGCGACTCGCCAAAGTCCGTGAGCTTGAGCACATGGTTGGCGTCAAGGAGGAAGTTGCCGGGCTTCAGATCTCGATGCAGGAACGGCGGTGAGAACGAGTGCAAGTACGCTACGGCCCGCGCGGCGTCCAGCATGAGCATCGTCTGTGGCAGAAGCGGCTCCGAGTACGCGGGGCGCGGCTGCGACAGGAGTGCATCGAGCGAGCACTCGCAAAGCTCTGACACGAGGCAAATGGCCGGCGGCGCCACGCACATGCCGTAGAACGTGACAATGTTCGGGTGCTTGAGAGCGACGCACAGCGCCGTCTCCTGCGAGAACTCGGTGATCGTGGCCTCCGAGATCTCGTTGGGGCTGTACACCTTGATAGCCACGGGCGTCGTCGTGTGCAGCGTTCCGCGGTAGACGTCGGACGTGGCGCCAACGCCGATTTTGTCATCGATCTTGAGGTGGGCAAAGTCGATCACGTCGCGTTGGTGAACTTCGAGGAGAACGTGGAGGCCTTGCGCAGACACGACCTCATGCACCTTTACGTCCGGGCGCAGAATGGCTTGGCGACCAATGCCGCGCCACTGCTCGGTATCGGCCTTGAGCAGCTGCCAGATCCAAAATGGCGACTGGATGTACCAGAAGGAAGTGATGAAGAGGAAGATGGTACCCGTGGACGAATCGTCTTTGTAGAACATGTGGTTTTGTGCGAAGAAGCTCGCGTAGTACACAAGGATAAAGCCGATGTAAAGCCGCCAGGCCTTGACGGAGGCCCGCGAGTTAGGCCACCGCAGCAGGTAGACAAAGCCCAAAACCATGATCGACCGGTAGGCCACGAGGCAGACGTAACGCGTCTGCGAGCTGGCGTCGAGCGCGACGGCGACCAGCGCGATGAGTGGTGCGATGGCTGCAAGAACTGAGGCTAGCGCGAGTGCGCGGTTAAGCGCGGGTAGCGACAATGATGGCTGGTGCAAGTATGCGACCACAAGATAGTTGTTAAATTGCCGTGGAAGGTACAAGAACTCGGTGAACACAGGCGATGACAGCGGCCCGGTGTACTTGATGCATGCGGCAATGAGGTAGTAGCCGCCATAGCCACCGGCGACAAAGGCTAAGATCCACAGCAGCGGCTCAAAAGCCGGTAGAATCACTTTCTTGGCCGCCTCCATGTCGCCCTGGTAAGCTGTGGACCGTGTCCGGCGCAGGTACACAACGATGAGCGTAGACGTGATGAAGAGGAGGCCATAGCCAAAGGCGTTGACGATCTGAAGCAGGCGGTACTGGTCGTTGAAAACAGCATCTGGGTCTTTTGTCGGCTCGAGCGTCGTTGCCAGCGTCTCGAGGGTGGTCGGTAGCATCAGCAAAGAAAGTTGAAAAATGAGCAGAAGCTGCAAGTGCACTTTTCACGCTCGGCGTCATGATGGCGACGTGTGATACGGTGGCGGACGCGGTGACGGGAGGATACTTGGCTGGTGTCACTGCTCGCCGCACGGTTACCGTCGTCGAGGGCTTGCGAACGACCCGCCGAACGTCGCGCGTAGATAGATAACACCAGTCACAACCTGCCACAGATGATGTCGCGCTGGCCACACCGCGTTCCTCCCAGCCGCCGAGTGATCCATTTGTCGGTTCCCCCGCAACAAGGCGCAGCGCTCGGCAATCGAGCTGGCTGCTCAGACTACGCACTGTAGCTAGGCGAAAATCCACAACCTTTGGCCTTTGCCCCCCAAAAGATTTTAGCGCAAAGTGCTGGACGTCCGATGTTGGAGCTTCAGGAGCGAGATGGAGACGCGCGTATTGTCGGTGGACAGCGGAAAAGCAGGCCCACTCTCGGCAATACGATACGGTTTGCTTTGCAAGACAAAGGGGTGCCGGGCCAGAGCCTACCAGTCTCGCGGGGGGGGCATTGCACGACGCCCGCTGGAGCCGCAATAACCTTCGCCCGTTCCGGCGGTCAGGGGCGGGGTGGGTAAGGGCGGTGCTGTAGCAAAGGACTCGTTCGGGGGGCGAGAGCGTCCCACTCTGCAGATGCACACATCCCCCCCGGCTGTGGCAAGGCAAGTCTAAACTCACGCAACTGAGCAATCGGCAAAGTCGCCAATTTCTGGCCCCCGTACGTGAAACCGTCGTTACTCCCAAAGAAAGTACACTTTGCTCAATCCAACTATCACTACTTAGTGCCAATTACCACCCCCGCGGATCCACTGGGCTCAGGATGAGATGAGATGATCGCATCCCACATGAACAGCTTCAGACATTGCACTGTGCCGTTCTGTTCAACAAAAATAGCGCGTATATCGATCGAATATGCGGCTTGCACGAGCGAAGGGTTGCCTATTCATACACAGCGTAGTACGTATTAGATGTTACCACGTAGTAAATCAAATCAGGTAGCTAATTCCATCTCCCGACCTCCTGTCGGGCCTGCAAGCCGACGAGTTTCAAATCACGGCCCTTTCGCAAATAGGCTCGAGAAGCTCTTTGATTCGACGGCACTGTTGCAACTTGGCTCGGCTAGAATCATGCGAGTCAATCTAGGTGTGTCCCAGTGCGCCGCTGCGGCATCACTTCGGTTCTTTGATTGTACACGGGAAAGTCTTTAAAAGCGTGGTCGTTCGCGGCTCTCTCGGCGGGCCGATAGAGTAGTTTTGGTATTGCAAGGCTGACATCGTATCACTTTACTTACGTGCTTGAGGCCTTGCGAGAAACACGAAGTTGAAGCTCATCAGTGCGAGCCCCTCACATGAATGTGGTCGAAAGAAGCAATCGAGAGGTTTTGTTTTAGCCTCAAGCGATTCAGCCGCCTAATCTTTATTGGCGACGCCAGATCACTCGACTACTTGGTCATACGTGAAGCACCAAGGCCCTGTTTTGTGCGTGGGCATTATCTAACAAAGCACGGTGATTATAGAATCTACACTAATTTAGCTGAGTTTAATGAGCACATAACTAATTGTGTTCAAGCGAACGAGCGATGCTTCCAACATCCATCCCCTCATACAATTTTTTACAAATACGACTCGCATTGCGCACTCTGCTGGCGCTAGGCAGAAATAGCGCGGGCTGCACGAAGGCGAGATTCGACATCAAGCTTTGAGGCATAAAAAGCCATTTGTTGGGATGCATGCTCGGGGGCTTCGTGCGTGGACGTCGAGTGGACAGGGCTTCTGATTCGCGAGTGTGACAAGCTGTGCAAGTTCGTTGTGTGGACAGGATTGCCTCAGAGTCCAGGAACCACATTGCAATGTCAACGACATTCCACCCAGGTTATTTCCCCCCTAACTTGAGTTTCGATATGCTGGACAGTGTTGACGATCAGGCACATCACGGTAGCACACTCGCTTGTATTGCTCAGGCAGTCACTGGAAAAGTAGGTCTGGCCCTACTTCTGTGGTGCAAGCGTTCACAGAAATGACTGCGCACATGTTTGGTCAGGAATCGGCTGCTTGGCAGCAAGTCCTTTTTGTGGATCAAGAGGTGGCATCGTGGCTTCGATGGGTGGCCTGGAGTCCAACGCATTGCCGAGTGCAGCCCTCGGCGTGGAGGTTCAGCAACAGACACCTCGTGTTGGACAGATAGAATATAGTGGGATATCGGCGTAGACACATTCAACTCCAAGGCAACAATCTCATTTTGAATTTTGCTCGTCGTCCCTATGCGCAATATCGTTGCGCTCGTACTCCTTCTCGCAGTCACTGTCGCGGGGCACATCCAAGCTGCCATTCGCGCTGGCACCGTCAAGGCGCGTGGCGTTAATCTCGGCTCCTGGCTCGTCATCGAGCGCTTTATGATGGCATCAAGCCCGATCTTTCATCAAATTTCCGAAGCCAAGCGCGACGCCGGTGAGCACATCATCGTCGAGAGCCTCGGACGTATGACAGCCGACCCACTCTTCCAGGCCCACCGGTCCAACTGGATCACCGAGGCCGACATCGAGGAAATCGCGTACTACGGCCTCAACACGGTGCGCGTGCCCGTCGGCTGGTGGATCTACGAAGACCCAAACGTACGTGAGGCATCTGTCCATGTTACCTAAGTTGCTTTGTAGAGCACCGAGTGGCAGCACTTTTCACCCGGTGGCATCGCGTTCCTCGACCGTCTCGTGAACGAGTGGGCGCCCCGCCACAACGTCGCCGTGCTCGTGGACCTGCATGCGGCGAAGGGGTCGCAGAATGGAGACGCCCACAGCGCCCCGCCGGTGCTTGGCGAGATGCACTTCACCGACTCGGAAGCCAATCTCAACGCCACGATGGAGGTACCATCAACGGCACACTGCCCAATCGACTAAGAGCACGTTCTCTGTAGACAGCGGCGTTCTTGATGCGTCGGTACAAAGACAGTGAAGCTTTTCTCGGCCTCGAGATGCTCAACGAGCCGATGAACCGACAGGCGCGCTCGACCAGCACGGACCGAATCAAGCTCAAGAGCTACTACACAAGGTTATACACGACGTTGCGCAACATCTGCGCGGACTGCGTCGTTGTGCTCTCGCCGCTTTCGGACGAGCAGTGGGCCAGCTTCGGGCATGAGTGGGCGACGGTGCTGCCAGCCGCCGGCAACAACTGGCTGGACTGGCACAAGTACCTTCTTTGGGGCTTTGAAGACTGGGATGTTTCCGCGATTATGAACAGGGGCACGCAATCGATCGCCACCGACGTGTCCGACTGGCAGGCTTCATTTGCGACACCCATCTTCCTCGGTGAATGGAGTCTCGCCCATAGTGAAAAGGTCGCCGGTGCTCTGCGCGACCGTAACCAGCTCGAGCAATACGCGAAGCGCGCTTTGCAGGCCATGGACACCGCCAAGGCCGGCTGGACGTACTGGAGCTGGAAGACCGACCGCACCAGTGGGAACTACCAAATGGGTTCCAGCTTTTACGGCGACACGTGGAACATGCAGTCACTTCTGCGCTCCGGCGTCATGAGTATCAACGGTCGTCCGGCACCCAACAGCTACCGCGAGCCCTGGACGTACAGTGCTGCCAACGCTCATGCGAGTCCATGGAGGTGGCTCGTTGCGGCCAGCACCTTGGTGCTCCTTCGATATCTTTAACTTATTGCTCCTCGCTTAACTTTATCCTTCCGCATCCTCGGGTCAACCCGTCGCTTTCTGCTACGACTGTCGGTCTCGCGACGAATGTGACACGTTAGCCGCATTGAAACGTGTTTGTGGATCGATCCATCGCAGCACCTCCCCGCCATCGCGCTCTTTGCGAGTAGCGCACTATACTTGAAGAGCGCACCTCCTTGAATCTAACTATTACACAACTAAAAGGCTTCGATGCCCAGGATGGGCGACCGCGTTGCCGAGTCATCTTGAAGCATACTGGTGCTGTCCGAGCTGAGCAGCCGCGTGCGCATGGAGCTGGCGCTGCGCCAGGAGCGCCATGGTAGCCACTGCAGGAGCTTCACCTCACGCAGCTGGAAGTGACCCTGGGCGAGCCCTTTGCAGGCACAGTCTTTGTCGGCAATTTTAACCGCTTCGAGTCGAAAGCTGGTCACCGCCGAGGTCTGGAACGGTTTCTTGTGCTCAGTGTGGTGCAGGCACCCGGCGTCCATGAGTCCATTGCCCAGCCGCACCGCCTCCTCGACCGAGAACGCGAACGAGCCATCAAGCAGTTGCCCAACAAAGGCGTCGCCCGTCGCCTCCACCACGGGACTAAGCTGCGGCGCGACCACGGCCGAGGCGAACGCGGTTTGCAGCGCCTCGAGGCGCTTGACGACGTCTGCTGCCGTGAGCCGAAACGCGGGTGAGGCGCACCACATGGACTGCAACAGGTCGTGTAGTTCGGGGTGGTGCCCGGGGTCGATAGCCGGCCTGTGGCCATCAAGCACCATCTCAAAGATGCGGAACGTGTTGTGGTAGCCGAGCGGGTACTTGTCGCCGCTTGGGTGCAGGATATCCCAGAAGGTAACGGCGAGGCTGAAGACGTCGGCGCGGTCGCCATACGCGGCGCGCCCCATGGAGCCATCGACAATTTCCGGCGCCATGTACTCCACCGTGCCCCGCACCGTGAGCGAGCGGTCATCGCCAGGGAGAATGCGTGCCTCGCCAAAGTCCGTGAGCTTGAGTACGTGGTTGGCGTCGAGGAGGAAGTTGCCGGGCTTGATATCGCGGTGCAGGAACGGCGGCGAAAACGAGTGCAAGTAGGCAACGCCCCGCGCCGCGTCCAGCATCAGACAGAGTTGCCGCCAAAGTGGCTCACGGTGGGGCTGGGAAAGGGCAAGCACGTCGCTGAGGCCGTGTGGGCAGAGCTCTGAGAGCAAGCAGATGGCTGGCGGCGACACGCAGATGCCGTAGAACGCCACGATGTTGGGGTGCTTGAGCGCTGCCCAGAGCGCGGCTTCGTGGGACACCTCGGCAACTGTGGCCGGCGTAATCTCGGGCGGAGTCAAGGTCTTGACGGCGACAGGCCACTTGGCGAAGAGCATACCTTGGTGCACATGCGACGTGCGGCCTCCACCGATGCGACCGTCGATGCGGAGGTGGGCGAAATCCACAACGTGGTGGTGGTGCAGCTCCAGCAGAACATGCAAACCCTCGCTCGACACCGCTTCGTGCAGAACCGAGGTGGTCAGGGCGCCATGGCTCAGTCCGCGCCAGTGCTCCGTGTCGGCCCGCAGAAGTCTCCAAAGAAATAACGGCAGCGCCGAGTCCCACGCCAGCGTGCCGAGAACGAAGCCGGCGCCCAGGGAGGTGTCATTGACAAAGAATACATACGTCTGCACCCCCAGGCCCACGTAGTACACGAGAACGAAGCCGCAAAACTCGCGCCAGACGCGAGGCGACGCCCGCGACAGCGGCCAGCAGGCGAGGTAGACGTAGCCGAGTGCGATGGTGCAGCTGTACGTCGTCTGGCTCACGAATCGGGTTACACTGGCGATATTGCAGAGGGTGAAGGTCATCGCCATGGCAAGGGGTGGCAGCATGAGCACGAGCGCGATGGCAGCGGCGCGCCGTAGCGCCAGCTTAGAGACGCTCGGCTGAGCGAAGAAGGCGACAATAAAATGATTAAGCCCCTGACGGCCCTGGAAGAGCGCTTGAAACGCTATGCCCGAGCCCAAGGGCCCGGCAACGGCAACAACGGCAAAATAGAGGCCTAGCACGATCGAACTGATGGTGATCCACCGCAAAAGCGGCTCGAACGACGGAAGAATGAGCTTGCGTGTCGCCCCGTCGTCCCCCGTGTAGGCGGTCACCCGATGGCGGCGCAAGTACACAATGAGGCCGATGCAGACGCTGGCGAGGAGTGCATATCCCGCAGCGTTGACGATCTGAAGGTTCCTCAGCGCTGGCAGGAAGTCCGGCGGTAGCTGGGCAAAGCCCACTGGCACCGCCACCATGACGGCAATTTGAGGTCCCAAACAGTGGTTTAATTCAAGCACCCGCGTTCGCGTGGTCAGCCAACTACCGTCTCACGCCGGAATCCATCCTACCTATCAGCTGCACTGCTTGCTACCGCAGTGAACAGACCTCAGTCGCCAGCGCAGCGGCTCCATTGGACCATGGCCGACGTCGCCGGTGCCGGTTCGAATTTCCACCGACATTTCGAAGCTCCCATCCGGAACATCCGGATAGAAACATGGTAAAACAGTATAAAACGCGTCTAACGCCATCGCCTCCAATGTAGCTCCATGCGAGGTCGAGGGCATCATCGACTATGCCTGCTGCGAAGAGGTGCGAGTTGACCACTGAGATATGCGGGGTTGTAGCGTTGAAGCTGCTTCGTATAAGCCTTGGAGGTCATGCATTCTACGATAGATGGACATAGCTTTGCGTCTGCGATAGATTTGCTGCTAATACTACCAAGGCAGGGAGGCGTTCTGTGCAGAGGCCCGAGAAAATCGGGTCGATAGAGGCCTTTTTACTGGCTTGAAAGCACACTCAGGTGGTAACGCGTAGTTAGCTGGGTTCACAGTATGGAGTGCGACTCAAATCTTATAGGTTGCGTACCGCGGTAGCACGCAACGCTACCAACTTCTGATAGCATGGCTGCCAACAACGTGGCTTGTGGTATGCCTGGCGCATGCTTTGCCTGCTTATCACCACGTTACAGCGGACAACGATGGTCTCTAGAGGATCCCATCGACCCGCTATTTAACGCGCTATTTATTTAACGTATTTGCGTTTTATTTCGCAATGGGCTTCCGCGGCATGTTGCTCGAACGGCGCCAGTCCGCTGGCGCAGGGTTCCAGATGCTGTCACCGAGCGTGGAGCTCGTGCTCGTGATCGAGCGCATGGAGTCGTCCGACATCGATCCCTCGGGCATTTGCGATGCCAAGGTGGTGCTGCAAGACGCCACCACAAAGCAGCTCCACAGCGTTGCGCGGCTGGCCGATGTGACGCTCGAGGCCGGGTCCATGTTCTGGCATGCAGACGACGAGGCTGTCCACTGCTTCCGCTTCGATGCGACTTTTGCATTCGGGGAGGTATCTCGTGCCGTAGACTCGGTCCGTCTGCAAGAGCAGCTTGCGCTCCTTCAGCACGGTCTTGACCTGACCGTGTCGTCCGAGCACTACACGACCTGTGCCAGTGTGATGGCCACGGTGCTTCAGGAGACGAGCAAGGAAAAGGATACGAAGAAGCGGACACGCGACGACAAACCCGAACGAACGCGGAAGCGCACGGCGGCCCCCGACGACCGCATCCGTGCCGAGAACCGCGCGTACAACCTCAAGTGGATCGTCAGCACAAAAGCGTCGAGGTACACAGCTTCCCCTGGCATCCTTGACGCTGGTATTATCTAGCGGCAGCGCCCAAAAGGTCTGCCACCTCTGCCAGCTCTGGTACACCATCTCAGCTGGCGCCCACCGACAGGTCTCTGTAGGCAATGCCGCATGTTTTACTGCCCCAGCGGAGCAGCCGGCCACGAGGTATGCATTGATTGCATCGAGCAGCACTTCCATGAGAGTCTTCCCGATTTCATGTCGGGCTCCGTGCGCTACCACTGCCGCCTTTGCGCCGACGAGTGTCCGTGCGGCCCGTGCCAGCCTCCCCAAGCGTACTCTTTGATGCAGTCGCGAGGGCTCATTCCTCCCAGGACTGGCGCTTGCGTCGTATGCGCCGCGCACTCCGACCTCGATGCGCACCCGTCTGTCCTTCAAGTCAGTCGGATGCCGTCTGCTTGACTAAGCTCCAGCCCTAGGACAAGAGCGGTCGGCAGCTCTTTCTGTGCGCGCCGTGCTTGCAGACGCTGCGCACGAGCCAGCTCTCAAAGCGACCGTTCTGCACGCTGTGCGGCGTCCACGGTGCATCTGCTCGCCGATGCGGAACCTGCTGGCGCGACTTTTGCGCCCCGTGCCAAGCGCGCATGGGCACTCTGCGAGGAGGGGTCGGCAAGTGGTTGTGCGCCTCCTGCGCGCTGCCTTCTGCCGAGGCGACGGCTATCCGGTAGCGATGGAGCTCTCAACAGCGGCTGACAACCAGACGTAGGTCCAGGACCAAGGCAAAGGGGGTGGTGCTAGTGGACCCGACGGACGCCGTCACGTACACCGTGAGCTACGCCCAGCAACTAGTGGCGCGCGAGGCCAAGAAGAAGGCCCCCGTCATCTCGGAGGATTCGTGCTTCTGTTGCAAAGACGGCGGGGTGCTCATCGAATGCGATCACACGACGTAAGTTGGTCGGATGCGCACGGTCGTCGACGCGACGTAGGAAGAGCAAAGGCGGTGTCCGGTGCCCCAAGGTGTACCACAAAGGTACAACTAGCCGCCCCTCCGGCGCTCAACCGCGGTAGACTGCCTCAACCACCCGATTCCCGACAAAGGAACATGGCGTTGCCCGCGGCACTTTTGCTTTAAATGCTCGGCGGCGTCGAGCGTGTGCTGCCGCTTCTGTGCGATGGCCTATTGCGATGTACGGCGACGGCGACTACCGAGCCAAGAGGCTCATGCTGCTGGTAGAAACACGTGCCGCGCTCGGCGCAGATCATCGGTCCCGCCTTCCTGGACCTGCCCGGTGCGACGTACATGGTGTGCTCGTCGTGCGAGGAGCAGTTTGACGAGGCGACGGCCCGCCAGCTCCTCCCGGACGCGTATTACCGCGCCACGAAATAGACGTTAACTGCTATTAATACCCGTGGTTTCGTGCTAAAAAGGCGGCCAGTTTTGCGCTTGAGGTGGCGCCAGCTGCGCCGCAAGCATGAGCGTCAGCGTCAAGTCCCCTCGGCTCTCGACCAAGCCGGGGACGCGGTCAGTCGTGCCGTCCGACTCGCTGCCCCAGCGAACGCTGGAGCTCACCGGCGGCCGGCGCGGCGGTGGCCTCCGTGTCAAACAGCCGCCACGAAACAAGTGGATCGACAAGTATGCGCACGTGGCGGATGACCCTGACTGCGAGTAGGCGGCGAGCGCGTGTCGGCAGCTTCATGATGGACATTCGTGTCGAGTTTTTCTTTATCACGCTCGTGATCACGTACGGCATCTTCGTGGTACGCTCGGGAGGCATGGACAAGGCTCCATGCCGGTGCGTAGCTGGTGCAGATTTCCTTTTCCGACACGTTCGCACAGCACGATTTGGAGAACCCAAACGACCAGTACCAGCCCATCTTCAATTACGTGGATGTGGCCGTGGGCTCGCTGCTGATGGTGGAGCTGGGGCTGCGGCTCTTCGGCTTCGGGCTCACTGTGCTGCACGGCTTCTGGAATCTGTTCGACGCCATCGTGGTCATCGGCTCGTTCGCGCTGAGCCTCGTGAGCGTCGTGACAAACCAGCAAAACCAATCGAAACTCGTGGTGTCGCTTCTGCGGCTGCGCATCATCTTACGCATCTTTCGGCTGCTCGTGGTCTTTGAGCGCATCAAGCAGCGCTCCAAGGCCATCAAGTTCGCCCACCGCGGCAACGCGATCCAGTCGCCGCTCGAGACCGTGCTCGGGTGTCTCAATGAACTGCGCTTCCACCCAGCGATCAAGCCCGCGACGCGGGACGAACTCGACTACGCCATTTACGTTATCAAGAGCAACAAGCTCTACGACGCTGGCGAGCACTTGATCCAGGGCCAAAACATCGATGCCGACACGCAAAACTATCTGCGGAACGTGCTCCTCAAAAAAGCCGACAATGCGCCAGGAGACAACGCGCAGAATCCATCAACACCTCGGGGCGGTATCGCCACTGAAGATGACCTCAAGGGGATCCGGCAACCGCCGCCGCTGTTGCGAATGCAGTCGTCGAGCACACACGACCTGTTTCCCCTCACGGAGCACTCACGCACCGAGTTTAACAACCTCATGCTGACCGTCGGTGACTGGGACTTTGACGTCTTCCAAGTGCATCGTACGTGGCGGCGCCAGTGAATACAGATCACGCCTTGCTGTAGACTTGACGCGGGGAAATGCACTGTCCCACATGGGCTACTACCTGTTGCACGACATGGTGCAGGACACGCTCAAGATCGAGGGACGGGTCCTTGCCGCCTTCCTCCTCGAGATTCAGAAAGGCTACGTCGTGACCAACCCTTACCACAATGCGATTCACGCCGCCGACGTCATGCAGACCTCGTACTACTTTAGCTGCCGCGCAGCCATCTCAGGCTTTCTGCGTCCGCTCGACAAGACACTACTGCTCATTGCGGCGAGCATCCACGACTTCAAGCACGACGGCTTTAACAACGGCTTCCATATCGCCACCGGTGCGCCTGTGGTGGGCCAGGACGTGACGGCAGCTAGGGTCGGAGCTCGCGATTCGATACAACGACACGGCCGTGCTTGAAAACTTCCACGTCGCCCAAACGTTCTTGACGATGAAAGCGACGAGCTGCAACTTGTTTCAGAACCTCTCAACAGACGACTTCAAGTGGGTTCACTGCCCTCTTCGTTGCCATGACGAGGTGGGCGTCGTAGGTACGCTCGGGACATGGTGATCCAAATGGTGCTGGGCACGGACATGGCCAAGCACTTTGAAGACGTCGCGCTCTTCAAGACGACAATCATGCCTGCGACGCCGGATGATCCGGTCGATATTAAGTCGGCGGGGTACGCCGCACAGTGGCATCGCGGGATGCATGGTTCGTAGGGACAAGAAGCTGCTCATGAAGATGATCATCCATACGTCGGATGTGTCGAACCCGGCCAAGATGCGCATCACGATGCTGCGCTGGACGGACCGCGTCGTCGAAGAGTTCTTTCTGCAGGGCGACAAGGAGAAAGTGCTCGGGCTCGTTGTGTCGCCGTTTATGGACCGCGTTACGATCTCGCTCAAGAAGATGCAAGTGGGCTTCGCGGACTTTGTCGTGAGCCCACTCTTCCATGTGTGGTCCAACATCAGCGAGCAAGTCAAGGACGACGCATACCGCACGCTGCTCGAGAACCGCGAGTGGTGGAGTACGCGAGAGGACGACTTCAAGCACGCAGCGCTTCCCGAGCTCGTCCGAGTACCGCGCGCGGCTGGCGCCGCGGCCTCACGTGTTCTAGGAACTCGGGGGGCAGGACCAAGGCCGAATCATCACGATGGCGGACCAAATGGGCATCATCGACGAGGGCGAGGCACCACCGCTACTCGCGTCCAACTCCAAGGTCATCAGTCTTGGCCGGGAAAAAGCGTCGGCATTAGAACCTCTGCAAACGCTGCCGTCCTCGTCATCATAGCTCTTAGGTCCTGATTATTAGCTGTTATATGCTCCATGAATACACCCAAGCTGTACAGTTGGTTCCCATCGATCGCCCGAGCCACGATCGCCACAACACATCCACGATGCACATCCTCATGGACGCCTGGCGCCAGTCGTTTAGAGGGCACGGCCGCCCCTGCAAGGGGCACAGGGCCATCTGGTCGGCGCGGTGGACAATCGCAGCGCCCTCTGCGCGTCGTTAGCTCGGGGGTCGTTGGCTCGTTGTCTCACAGCTCTGTGGACCGCGCTGGAGCGCCTCTGCCACTCTTTTTTTGTAGGTCCCTCGAGGGTCTGTACCCTGGTGGTAGTCAAATTCGACTGCTGACAAGCTGCAAGGGGACCTTTGGAGGGGGGGTGGGGCCAAAATTATCTAACTGTCTTCCTGGCTTCAACAATTAAAATCCACCCAATTTTTTAATCCGGTCGGATGACGCGGGCGGCGATCGAGTTGGCCGAGCGGTCGCAATGGTCGGCCCTTGCGGAGCTCCTCAGTGAGAAGAAGCATCTCGCCCGCGACTGCGATGACTTTGGCATGCTCGCACTGCACTGGGCATGCACTGATGGGTCCGTGACTGTCGCGGCCATCGACGCATTGCTGGACGCGTATGAAGCCGCAACCATGCGTATCAACAAGGGCGGATTACTGCCGCTGCACATCGCCGTTAAAGCCAAGGTCGACGACGCTATCCTGATGCGACTTATTACGGCGTACCCGGATGCACTCATCGTCATGACACCGACGGATGAGACCCCCGTAGATCTCGCCGAAAAGGTTCAATCGCCGGCTGCTAAGTGGCTGCTTGAGCACGAGAATGCGTATCGCGTTGCGTCCGGGCTTGAGCCACGGCGACAAGCCTCGTCGCTCATTACCGACGCACCGCTGCCGCCTCGATGGAAGCAGGAGAAGGCATGCCATGTGTGCCATGTCAAGTTCAGCACCTTTCGTGCCCGCCACCACTGCCGCGCCTGTGGTGTGTCCGTCTGCAGCGCGCACTCGAACAAGCGCGTACCATTGCCGTACCTCGGCATCACCGTTCCCCAACGTGTGTGCACGCCCTGCTTCGACCGCGCTGCCCACCGCCCAAGCCAAGTGCCCCCAACCCCCAACCGCGCACGGTCACAAACCACCATGTCCATGCTCAAACAGCCGCCGCGGAGCCACGCGCATCGCCTCGATGACGACGACTTTGCCATGCCTCGCTTGCCCTCAAAGGCCATCCCGCGGTACGTCCGTCCGATAGTGCCGGCACTCATGGACTCTTGAAGCATTCGCACAGCACCGCGACTCAACAGCCTCGAGGAAGGGTCCACAGAAGACTTGGAGCTACTCAAGCAAGAACTGGTGGAAGGCCTTGAGCACGCTACTGCTGAGTCGCGCTACCTGCTCACGCACCGCCGGCAGCTCGACGAGCGACTGCGGTCCTCGACGCTCTCAACGACGGACTCATCCTTTAGCGTACGACACCACCCCTAGCCTCGCTCACGCCTTTGTAGGACAAGTCGGAGCTTAAGTCGGGGCCCACAGATGTGGCGCAAACGCACTACCTCCTCGGTACCGCCCCCTTGGCCCGCCCAGCTCACGCGTCGGTAGGCCTTGCCCTGCTAGAGAAGGAAGAGTTTGTCAACGCGATCGCGGAGCTGCGCCGCAGCCTTGCGCTCGACGACCACGACGCCAAGGCGTGGCTAGCCCTTGCCCGCGCGCTACATGCGGCGAACCAGGACGACGAGGCCGAAGCTGTCGCCCGCCGGGTACGCAGTCGCTGCAGCGTTTCTCATGCTCACGGGCGCTAGGTGCTCAAGATGCAGCCGACGGGGCCAAACGGGCCCGTGCTCACGCTGCTGGGTAAAATTCTGCACGCCAAGGGCGACTCGGATGGCGCGATCCGCGTGTTCCAGCAGGCGCTGGGTACATTTTACCTCGAGGACGACGACGAGGTGCAAGTGGGCGCGGCCACGACCGAGTTTTGACATAAATTAAACGCGACGCTTACATGTTGTAGCTGCGGCTGTGCACTTGAAACTGATGGAGCTGCTGTTGCTGCTGCTGTTGATGGTGGTGCAGGACCTGCTGCTGGTGCGCGTCAAGGGGCTGCATAAAGCCTGCGTGGTGCATCAGGTTGTTGCCCGTAGGTAGCAGCATCATCATGTTGTCCGCCATGAGGTTTGCCGGCAGCGCCTGCATAAGCGGCGGCGGGGTCTCGGCCGCGGGCGGCGACGCCTTGGCCACCGTGTTGTGCACGGTCCAAACGAAGCCCATGGACTCGAGCTTGCGCTTGCGCGCCGGTGGCATCGTGTTCTCCTTGTTGCGCAGGTCTTTGACTACCCAGCCCAGCTGCATGTTCCACACCTCCTTGGGCCATGCGGGATCGTTCTCGGGCACCTGGAACGACTTGGGGACTTTAAGATGGTTGTAGTACCGGTGGTATGTCTCGAGGCCCAGCAGCCGGTGCTCCCAGCTGAACTTTTTGCTGGCGCACCACACCATGCCGAGCTCGTCCATGGCCTGCTTCCGAGACGCTGGTAGCAGCGGCAGCCGCTGGCGGAGGTTGATGACGACGCGGCCGAGCTTGAGACCCCAGAACTCAGCCGGCCAAGCGTCGTCATTGGCAGGGACGGTGAAGAACTGAGGGACTTTGATGTGGCCGTGGATCTCTTTGAAGCGCTTGAGCGCCACGAGGTGCGACTGAAACGTCGCCTCGTGGCTGTCCCAGATGAAGCCGAGGGCCTCGAGGTCCTTGGCCCGCGCCTGCTTGCTCTCCATGCCGTAGCCGCGGATATTGTGCACGACGTGGCCGAGGTGGATGCCCGCGAGGTCCTTGGGCCACTGCGGGTGATTGGCCGGCACAATGAAGCGGTCCGGAACACGCAGATGCCCGTGCAGCGCGCGGAACGTCTGCAGGCATCGCAGGTGCAGCTCCCACTTGAACTGGTTGAGGTCCCACACGAAGTGGAGTGCGTCCAGGACGGCGACGACGTCAGGCTCGAGGCGTCGCTTGCGGTACCATTCACGGAAGAGCGCAATGTCGAGGTTCAAGCCATGTAGATGCGGTGGAAACGGCGCTTCGGACGGCACCATGTACTTGGACGGCAGGTGCACATACTTGGTGTCAGGCGACTGCTGTTCGAAGATGATCTTAGCAACCTCCACTAGCTGTTGTTGCTTCGCCACAGACGTTTGGCTTGACTCACTTTGTTTTCTGCTGCGCACGCGCTGCACGTAAGGAGCGGGGGCTGCACTGGTGGTCCCGGACGTCGCCGCATCGGGCGCGACTGTCACAGGTGGCGTCGGAGCAACGCCGAGGAGGTAGACAATCTTCTTTATCTCGCCGACGATGGCCAATGTAGCCTCAAAGCTCATGTGCATATCGGCCTCGTCCATCTCCGAGTGCATGTTGGCGTACTTGGACGCGGCGTCGCCCACTTTCACTTGCGTGTCTGCGACGCAGCCCGCGAAGCGCCCCGCCGCAAAAGCCATGAGGATCTCGCGGAAGGTCATGCTTGGCAGGATCTGCGTGATCGACCGCTGCAACACGACGTCGCCGTCCATGACGCACACCGCGAGCGCGGTGCGAGTTGCCATGCTACTGACTACGCAAACGAGGAATTGACCGGTCCTCGCCACCAGTTTTATTTTATTGCACCTTTTTTCATACAAATATCCATACAATTAAATACGTTCAAAAGGGCAATTTGAATTTCGAACGATGGCTGGGCATCGTAATAATAATTCCCCATGGCGAAGACCATACAAACACCAAGTAATACTGCAAACACCTCATATTTTCACACCATTTCCGTGAAGACGAATTTGCACTATTTATATTTACACTATTTAAGGTTGATGTGCAATGTCGACAACTGCAGTAATGGTAATTCCCGGCAGCGCCACGTTGCCGACGGAAATGGCTGCCGAGGCCGTGTGTACGGGTGCCCTGCAGTAAGCTCTCGCTGGGCACTGTCCACGGCTTGAAAAGCGCCCATATTTGGGGTGTAAATTACGTTGTCAGTAATTCACACCAAGTGGACAATGAACTATCGTTAGGCAGTTCGCCACTGAATTGTGATGTCGGCGACACGAAGCGATCAGGTTGCATCGAATGGCGGATTGTGGCAGCCGCACGTTGGTGTTTTGTGGATGCCTCGAATCTTAATCCAACCTCAAACGATCTGGTTGCGTGGGTATCTTCGTACCTTTAACGCATGTCCTTAAGCTTCTTCGGGGGTCGTCAACGTTCGTGCATACGTTAGACATCCATGCGCATGTGCATGAAGCGCGCAGGGCAGCTGCCGCGGATTAGTACCAGGTCTGCCAAGGCGCAACGATGCTGCTCTCGGTCCGCAGGGCCGCGAGCACGAGGCACGTATCGCACAAAACGGATTGATTTACACTACTATTACGATGAACAAAGAGTCGCCTAAGCATTGGGCAATGACCAAAAGAAGTCGAGGGCCTCGTCTAAGGGCAGGTCCACTGCAACACAGTCTAGAGACGGCGCAGGGTCCGAGAACGGAATGGGTTGAATCGCAGGCACGTTGAGGTTGCGTGAGTGCTTGGAGCGCTCGCACGTGAAGGGCTCATCGTCTTCGTTTCGTCGGCGGTGTTGCCGCTGCAGCTTCTCCTTACACTTTTGCATGTGCGTTTGCGTCTGCTTGGCGTTGCGTGTTCGAACGATCTCGGCAATCGCTTTCCATGGGCCTTCGGGGTAGAGCTGCAGCGCCATGAGGAACCGCTCGTGTTCGTCCGCCGACCACATCCCCTGCTTCTCGGCCTTGGTCAGCCTGGGGCTCTGCGTCGGCGACAGCATGAAATGCAAAAATGACGTACTTGCGGAATCTGTTGCTGAGATTCAAGGATCATGGACCGTCTGGTCGAACGGTCGTACGGCTGTCTTAACCTGAACTTTACCAAGTATGTACATGCAATAAACGTTAACGCGGTGAATCTCGTCGTTCGATCGGCGGGCCTCGAACGCTGTTCGTATTTGCGGGCCACGTGCTCATGGCGCCAGCTATCGCCACAGCTGTGTCCAGAATAACAGAAAGACAGCGGTAAGGGGACCAACAATGCGGGGCATTCCGTGAGCCACCGACTAGCAACAACGCGTGCATAGCTTGGGCCAAGAAGGCTCAACCACTTGGCACTGCCAAGTGATAACACGTCGACTTGTTTACATGGGAAGCTGCTGCACAAGCCAATTGGTATACATGTATATTCTGTAGCAGCCGAGCGCCGCTGATATATTCCACAAAGTTCGCCAGCGTTGGTCACGAGACCAGGCTCAAGTTTGTGAGTCATTTCCGTGCAGGCAGCACGAGCAGGGCGTGCGACTGGCCGCGGATCTATGGCAAACACGAGCGCAGCCGCCCCAGTTGGGACGGCACGTGTTTTTGGGCCGGGGTCATCACCCTCGATCGCGATAGTGACTGGACAGATGTCCTTGGCTCGTAGTACGCGGGTCTCTGTTCGCGTAGCACCAGGCGAGCTCTTGGTGGCCTCGACGTAATAGAAACCCGCGCGAGCATTGATTCTGGTCTTTGGACAAGCAATTGAAGCGCATCGCTAGTCACGACGACACTTCAACATGTACATCACACAGAATACCTCCAGAGACGTTTGTCGGCAAAGACAGACGTCGACCTCCATTGCGCGTCTGTCTCCGTCTATGTACGACCTCGCACAACGACCACAACAGGCATCGTCCCAGTTATTATTGGTGTGGTGATACGCTTGCCAAATGCATCAAGATTTTCTACCTCCACCTCGATGGGACATGGCGCTTACATGACAAAAAGGGCAATTTCGTCGCCTCACCCAGCCGGGTTTGCGTGAGCTCGTGGCCGTCCGTGACCTGGGACACACTTCATTTCTTTTGTTGTGCACAGACGTGATTTCTTGTGTTCTTGCGAGGTTGCATACGCCCAGGCGGTGGTAGAGAAACGAGCTTGATTCGCAAGCCGAACCCACTTTCACAAACCTTGACTACAAACAGGAACTAGTGTATTGATACTACACTGCTGTAATACCAGGGGAGCTAGAGCAGCTAGAACTATAATTCTAGCATAGGAAGTCGCAAGCCGAGTTCGGTGGTCCGCACTTGCTTCTCTTCATAATAAGCCTCGCCGGGAGGTACTGCACTCATGGACTCAAACAGACAAAAACTTGTACGGGCAACGAACAAGGCCATGGGCAAGTTACCACTTGAGTAGCCATCGGTGCTATAAGCAAGCGACCCGCTGCGCTCAAGCAAATAACGTAAGCGATGGCGTTTGATTTGTGTTCCACCATGTTAACTTCAACGTTGTCGCTTTTAGTCGCAAGACCATCGAGAAGGACCAACGATAATTGATAGTAGAATGTGAGGAGCGCTACCAGCGGCCCCCATTTCCTCCGCACTCAGCTGGTACCAGCGTCGATGATAGCTGACGCAAGTCAAAAAGAGATATAAATGTTAGCACGGGGGACCGTGGATAATAAAATAGGCTGCTACGGGACTGACACAAAAGAGGCGGCGCTAAACGTCGGAGAGGTCTTCGAGAAAGAAGTCAAGCGCCGCATCAATCGAAATCGAGGTATCGCCGAGGAGGCTCCCGGGCATTGCGAGTCGGTGGTCGAACGGAATCGGTTGTAGTTCCGGAAGACGCAGGTTCAGCGAGTGCTTGGAGCGATGGATAACGTATGGCTCGATGTCGTCCGAGTCGGCGCTCGAGGTGCGCTTGAAACGGCGCTGCAGCTTTTCCTTACACTTTTGCATGTGTGTTTGCGCCTGCTTGGCGTTGCGCGTCTGGATGATCTCGGCGACTGCCTTCCACGGGCCTTCGGGGTAGAGCTGGATCGCGATCAAAAACCGTTCGTGCTCCTCCTTGGACCACGCGCCCTGGTTCACATCGTCGCTGGTCATTGGCGGGAGCGGGTTCACTTTAGGGCCCTTGAGCAAGTCCATCGTTGGCGGCGTCGGCGGCAGCATCTCAATCGTAGCAAATGGGGTGGGCGGGACTCGGGTATTCGGCAACTGAGCAAATAGTAATCGGCGCCGGCGGAGTGGGATCGCACTTAAACCGCGCTTCAAGGACAGCGATGAGAAAATGCAGGCCACTCGGAATCGTGACGAATAGTGTCGAAAGGGTGGCCGCAGCAACATCCCACCTCACTCCCCGAGGTGATGGTGCACCACGCGAGAGTGACGTCAACTTTTTTATTCCGTTTTGCGCTGCAGACTCGCCCCATGCTTGTGCAGTGGCACCACCTACGCGAGGCCGTCCATACCCGCCGAATGGAGGTGGATGCGGTGAAGGGCGCAACGCCGGGGCGCCCGTCGCGGACGAGCCAAAGGACCATGCGGGTTTCGACGCGCAGGTCGGACTTCCTCGTATCCGCAAAACCCAACACCAGAACAATATGATTCACTAGACGTTATTGTCCCGACGTGATTGTAAACGAGGCGAACCAGATGACGGGGCCGAGGTGCCCTTCTATCGCCGGGCTGGTCGCGGTATACTATTCAATTTGTTAACAGCGCATCGCCTTCCGAATCGACGCGTAGGAGCGCTTGCGTTGCACGTGAAAGGTCTTTGACGTCTGTCCACCGCACCCACCATCCACTTGGGCGTCGCTTTTATATCTCCCCGAGTTTCCCCGCGATCCTCGGGTGCCATGTGGGTCTATGTCTTCTCCTCTTTCGGACGTAGAGACGCCGCTCGTCTTGCGTCCATAGCTCAACTGGCGCCAGCATGTACACGTGCAGAAGGGGCTTGACCAGGCAGACTGGGCGGACAGGCTGAGCCATCACGACTGTGTCCACTGCCTTGAGGTGCAAAGACATATGGTCTACAGTGCTCATCCTCAACGCGTCAGGTGCGCCCGTCGAAACATAGAAGCGGGCCGCACTGCACGGCGAACGTGGTGCTCGTAGCCTGTGACCAGCTATAGTAACTATCACACCAGCACGTGCGAGGGCCATCGACGTTCTCGAGCGTGAGCTGCAACAAGGTGGGCGACCCTTGCCCTTGGCGATACTAATATGACGTTTCTACGCCACTGTTTATAAACGCGATTACGCTCCTGTCTAACATGAACGGTTCAGCGCACAAAGAAACGGGATGGCGTGGAAACGCGGTGCCAAAGCGCTACAAGTTGTCCTCCATCAGTCCTACCTAACCCGATCCCTAGGCTCACCCGCTTCATTACGAATTGAATGTAAAAATGATGGAGCGGGTGCCCACAGGGTGAACTAAACGGAAAATTTTCCGTCGCGTTGCGGGCCGTGCGTGCGCGGGCGGAGTTATAAAGTGCAAAGACGTTTTGTAACTCACAGTATCAAGTGGCCTTTTTAAACATCGCGACGCCATACGTCGTCGCTAGAAACAACCGACGGAGGTTCACGACCACAGACGTCACGATTGCTCGCTTCTTTGACGCTGTCCATCGCAGCGTGCACGTGACGTCAGGGGTTTCGAATGCAACTTGGGCGACATTGGTACCATCCACGACTCCAACGTCCATGTCGATAGTGGTTGTAGGTGCCGGCTGCGCTCGCACAAGAACGCATTGGCTTGTGGCTGCATTGGCATGGCGCCTCGTCTCAGATGTGCCACAGAGAAGAGTAAATACCTGCGCGAAGGGTTTTCTCGAAGTCCCACACCGCCAGGTCCAGTAATACACAATGCGTTCCGCGACTTGTAAACGCATCCGTTGCAATCGCAAGCTTAGGCGTCTCGGAAATCACGCGACACTTATCCCGGAACGCACCCTATCGCAAGTGTGCGCGGGCTAAAGGACACCGAAGCGACAATACCTCGGGCCCCAGTAGCGTGACCGATGCACCATCCTCAGTCTCTGTGAAGTCCACTGCGTAAAACTCGTACTCCCAGAGTACCAGTCCGTCCAGCTGCCGCATCGTCAGCGCCAGCGTGTAACCACGCAAGCCGTGGAGTGGATCGACGTCGTCGAAAATGGGTTCGACGACGCGGCTGAGTAGCGCAGTCGTCATTGCTGGAAGCGAGCAGATTACGTACACCCTAAGGATTCAGAGTTGCGACCACCGACCGTTTGACGAAGGTTACCGCAGCACTTGAAGCCCAGCTTTCCATACCAGCGCAATTAGGGAGAACGTGGTGTTGGGGATCAATGTCATGTAAATGCCAATGTCGGTACCATCATCGGTCGAGTCCACAAGCCGCCATAGCGACGAAGGTAGCGTATACGACGCCTCTATGCTCACGGTGGTTTTGGATGAACGAACCGAAAGTTGCAGCGATGTGAGCTGTCGCAAGCTGCACGACACCTCAACGGGCAATGTTGTCGTCACGAGGGCGACAATTGCGTTTGAATTGTTATCCGAGGAGCTCCGAACACAAGCGCTTCCGCCACCAATAGCCACAGAAAGCGTTGTGTCTAGAGCGAGAAAGGCGTTGCGAAAGGTGTGGATGAGCGCGCGGTCGTGGCAACGGTTGATTTTGCCGTTCCAGAGGTCTGTCGTCTTGGTCTTGGTGGCCACCTTCTTTCGGGATACCGGGGCCGATATGCGCGACACAGTTGCAGAGGTTGGGGCCGCCGTTGGCGCCATTGTACCAACTGTCTGCGGCTGATTTCTCGTTGCCGACGGAATTGAGCCTGCCACCGCGGGCTTGGGGACACCTGACGTACGCCTCATCCTTGGCAAAGTGGCCTTTGAAGCTCACAAGCCAGCGGTTTCCTCCATCTATGAACTTCCATTTAAACGACATCGCAAATGCTGAGTTGCGCATGCAATTAGTATTTCCGCCGTGGAGTTGCTTTGAGAACGCTCGATGCGATTGCCCCCGAGGCATCATGTTTGGCGCTAGCTGGACAGTGTGATAAGAAAGTAAAGATTTCTTTGCTGAAAAGTGTTGGAAATCGCGTTGTCGGCAAGAAAATGTGTGAAAATGAAACGAGGAGTGATCTCGATGCAGGCAGGAATGCAATCCATTCTTTGGACACCATCTTGGTTCTTCATGGTTGCAGCTGCGCTGAGCGTGCTGATGCAATTGCGTACAATTTCTCTTGGCTAGAGTTCGCCACACAGCAGGATCGAAATCATGCACACAAGAATGCATCGTGAGCTCAACACTGAATACGGCTTTTCGTCTCGTACTCTTCACTTCACTGAGCTCACTCGTAGATTCTATCGTATTGACTCATAGCGATTCCCCAGTTGCAAAGTGCATGGTCGACTAGCAAATTTCGAATAAGGTTGATCCATTGTGGATAGTAGCAGGCTGCACAGCTAGCTGTCCATGGACCGCTACTTCGATCCCGCCTTTTAGACGCTTTTGGCGCCCACTTGAGCGAGATGCGATGTTTACAGTGAACACACCAAGCTGGAAGATAACAGGGCGATTATCTCATGTCCTGCAACTGCATTGTGACCCAGACGACACCCACTGTAGAACAGTGAAGAAGCACCGAGTAACATGACGTGATCGGTTCGCACCAGTGTCCAACGCACTTAAACGTTCTGGGGGTGCAATCACCAAACCGTGGTGGATCAAGAGCAGCCGCCTGAGGCAGGGAGTGATGCTATCGCAATGATGATGATGATGCCCGCAGGCGTCGCAGGCATCCAATACCGCCACCATCGTTTGTGCCGTTTTCCGCGTTTCCGCTGCAATCGAATACTGATGAAGGAATTTGTACATTCAAGGGTTTGCGCTGGGGCACTTTTCGTTGGAGCACATGTGCTTCTTCTTTGCCGCTGGCTTGGCCTGGGCGCGCTGTGCCTTCTTCGAGCGTCGGAGCTCGGCGCTGCTACTGCTGTCGTCCGAGTCGGGTTCGCTCTCACTTGAGCTTTCACCGAACTCGCGCTTCTTGTGGAAGATGCAGCACTCTATGCCACACTCATGAGTCACGTGCAGGCAACAAACCCGCGTACTGTTGGATTTCTTGCGGCCAAGGAATTCGTTGTCCACAACACTCTCGTCGAAGGTCACATGGGCCCGAGGTGCTAGCCTGAGGAAGAGCACCTCACTTTCCTTCGTCTCTTCGTTGACAGCCGTGGATACCTGCGTCATCGACCCAGTCGGCCGCGTCGCTGCCGCTGCATTCGACTCCTGCGTGCTCGGCGCGTTCATCGAACCTGTGAATTTGTTCTGGCTCGCTATCCGTAGATCATCGTATCCGGATCACTGTGTACCAAGGCTAAAATCACTCATTTTCTATCCCATATTCTTCACTTCCGTAACAAATGCTTGCCAAAAGCAACAACCCAACGGCCCACCAATTACCCTTGACATCTCAACATTCTGGGTTTCTGCTTCAAAAGCTTCCCGTTCGGCCGAGTCCCTTCAAGGACCTTGGGATCGAGCCCATGGGTTGGGTGAAAAAAGTCAGCATTTCAACCAATCCCCATCGATTCTACAGCATTCCAAGCCGCTGATTGGTGGGTCCAACAGGACAATATGTACATGATACAAAACGCTATCAGTTCTTGGACTTAACTAAATACATTGCCGGGAGTCGCCATTCAGGTGCGGTCGGTCCATGGCCATGGCCACGGCGCGAAAGTTGAGGATTTCAGCGTAGATGCGCGCCTTGTGCTCGTCGCGCGTGAGACGCTCGTCGTTGTCATTAAAGGGCATCTTCAGCGGCGTCGCTTCCAGCGGCTACAACGTATGAGCCCTTCAGCGACATCTCGCCGTCCTACCGGCAGGCTACTGCTCATCTGGCGAGCTTCGTTCAAGAACGGATGGTTGAGTGCTTCATCGACCTACATGCCCATGAGCTGCCGCGCGCCGTCAACCAGCCACCGTGATCCGGTTCGCAGGGTTGAACATTAAGCATTGGCGCAAAAGGTCGAGTGCTTCAAGCGGCGCCCCGGGGTACAGCTCGCGCAGGTCCATCGCGGGTTTCTTGGGAATTTGGCGCAGGAACGGCGCGAAGCGACCGCTCTGGTCGATGTCGTGGTCGCTGGGGGTGCCAATCGTGTTGAAAATCACGTACAGCTGGTCCATCTGCAGGCACTGGTGAGTGGAGACACCCTGGCGCGACCACCTCCTTGGTGTACGTCGACGTGTCCGTGGGGCTCAGCGTCGTGCAGGACCGCCCGGGGAAGATGGGTTTGCGGTCCTGGTAGTGGCGGCAGTTTTCTTGTTGCATGTTGAGCAGCTCGCCGAAGATGCAGCCCACACTCCACATGTCCACGGGGTGGCCGTAGTCCTAGGCATAGTGAGCGCCGGCGTGGCGCAGACGGCGCACCTGAAGCAAGATGAGCTCGGGTGCGCGGTAAAAGCGCGACACGACGTGGCGCGTCATTTGGCGATGGATGAGCTTAGGCGCGTGGCCATCGCCGGCGTCGTTGAAGGAGTCGCGCGTCGAGGCCGCTTGGGCAGGCTGCTCCTGGTCTTCCGTCGACTCGTAGACGCGCGCGAGGCCGAAGTCGCAGATCTTGAGCGAGAGGTCTTCGTTGAGCAGGATGTTGGCGGGCTTGAGGTCACGGTGAATAACGTGGCAGAGCTGCAGGTACTTGAGCCCGCGCAGGAGCTGGTGCAGAAAAACTTGCACGTGCCGAATGTTGAGGTACTGCGGCAGGCAAAAGAGCTTCTGAAGGTCTGTGTCGGCGTACTCGAACACAAGGTACAGGTCATTGAAGCGTGAGAGATCGCTCGGCGGCAAGATCACGTCCAGAAGCGCGACGACGTTAGCGTGGCGCAGGTGGCGCAGGATGTAGATCTCGCGGTAGAGACGCACACAGTCCTGCGCGCGGTCGAACACGCTGATCACGCGCTTGATCGCGACCCTTCGGTTCATGAGCGTGTCGTAGGCCTCGGCAACCTATACAAGCGACGGCATGAGCATCAATGAGTTATAGAGGCGATAGGTACCTGACCGTATGAGCCTTGACCCATCGGGCGCACAAACGCGTAGCGCGTCCCACACTCCCAGTTCTCAAAATTCCACATCCGCGCGGCTGTGTCAGCGGTAGGGTCCGATGGAGCACGATGGAGTTGAGCGCGGTGCTGCTGGGCGGCAGCATGTGCCTGTGCATGCTTCTCCAGTTGATGTTTGGGCTCCGATTTCGTCCGGCGGAGTTGATGCGGGTGACTTGTAGTCGGGGTCGAATACGTCGGGGTCGGCGCCATGACAGCAGACGGACCGTAAGGCGTTGGCGCGCAGTATACATTATGGTGGTCACTTGTACCCATGCTTTGAACCGAGGACGGCGTCGTCTCAACCGGGAACGACTCGGCCGTGTCCATCGAACGAACCGAAGACGGCGTCGACGTGGTACTTGCGGGTTGAATCTGCTGATCGTGCTGCCACTCGGCCGACTTCATGCGCTTGAGCATAGGGGGCGTCGGAAGCATGTCCTTCATGGACACAGCCTGGTGGATCGCGCTCTCGTACTCGGTCGGGCGATGTCGCTTGCCGCCCTTGACCATGGCTGCTGACTTCCGCAATAGAATCGACTGTAGGCCCACTCTGGTTCCGCCGCCCCGAAAAAAATTGCCACCAATCTCTTACTCTTTGTATGCCACGCTGGCTTGACGCCTAATATTTTATCGCCCCAGCTTCGAACTTCGCCAAGCCGCTCCTTTTTTGTACCAGTTGATTGCCCGTGCGCCTCTCCGCGCGGCCTCAGCGCTTGCGCCGACCACCCGTGGGCGTGGCCGGCGTGGATCCGCATCCGCCGCCACAAGCATAGCCCCCATCGTGTACCTCGGGGGCGCCATGGGAGGCGCCGCAGTATTACACCCAACATCGGCAATCTCAGGAAATCCCACGGCGGAGAATCTCCTTCCGCGAGGTCCGCGGTACTGTTATTTGCTACAAGGAGACGGTGAGACGCCTCCCACCAAGCGCATTGGGGCTGTCGTCGCCGAGTATTGTGGACCTACGTGGCGAGGCACCATCGGCGGGACCCACCGCGTTTTCACAGACTTGAACTTTGTATGCCATCTGATGCCGGCAGCGGACTGGCTACAGCAATAAACTGGTCTGTTTCGCCACACTCGATCTTTGTATGCGTCAGGTGTCTCGAAGTTTCTGTCAATGACGTATTTTTGGCCAATCATGCGGCGCGTTTCCGAGACAGCGCTTCCAGCCACAGACGATGCTGGGCGCGGGACGCGCCGCCGCGACACTGCGGCCACGGACGAGCGCGGGCGAAGCTGGGTCATCGCCCAGGATAGCGGAGGAAGAATGGATGTCGCACTTCAGTAGTGGGGGCGACGGACTCTGTAGGCGTGTCGCGGAAGACGACGAGACACGTCTAAGGTGGGCTGGATGTCGCCGCGAAATACAGTGCATCCGCAGAGGTCGCTTAGGGGCGGGGAGATGGCGACGCTGATTATCGCAGCCACCAGCTGGTAAGGAGGGCACGATGTCTACATGCACGATTTATTCCCGCGAAGCGTATCGCCGCCCGAGGGGCTTCCTATAGATCTCTCTACTTCTTATTCGCCCTTGATGCACGTCACAATCCTGAATAGCATGGCTCAGTACTAGTGCGCGAAGGCTATCGTACCAGTCGAAGCCCTCGAAGAGGCCTGAGCCCTTTGTCGCCGTCGTCTCCTTGATAGACCACTGGCGATTCCGAATGTCTGAGAGTCCCATGGCCTCCGAAAGCTAAAGAGAATTCGTAGGATGAGTCCACTGGTATTGTATGCGTGGGATCACCTGGGCAGCGTTCAAGGCACCCCGTTGGTCCTGTTTGTTGGCGAAAACGAGCAAGATTGAGTCCTTGAGCTCCTCTTCTTCTAGCATTGCATGCAGCTCTTGCTTTGCAATGTTGAGGCGGTCGACGTCGGCGCAGTCGACAACATAGATGATGGCGTCCGTGTTGGGGTAGTAGCAGCGCCAGTACGGGCGAATGCTCGTCTGACCTCCAAGATCCCATACTTGGAACTTGATGTTTTTGTACTGAAGCGTCTCGACGTTGAAGCCGATCGTTGGCACAGTCTGCTCGATCTCGTCAGCCTGCAGCCGGTCTACGATTCCATGAGATGCTCGTGCAAGGACCAGCGGGATTACAAAGGATCGTGGTTTTGCCGGCGTTGTCGAGGCCAAGGATCAGAATGCGCACCTCCTTGCTCCCGAAGAGCGAAGCGAAGACCTTGGAGAACATGATGCCCATCCTTCCTACCGGTGCCTCCCGTTCGTGAAGCCCCAAATGCAGTAATAAACATCGCCTTTTTTAAACCTGATTTCGACCAATCAAATGCGCTACAGTCTCTTCATTTTAGCCAATCCCTTGTGGGTTGGTGTTCCCAAAACTGACTTTTCGGCGTCCGCAGCCTGCCGCCCGAGGACAGCAATCATGGCGACGCTACGAACAAGCTTACTGAGGTTCAGGAAGGCGCCTGGCAAAAGCAATCTAGGAAAAGGCTTACTTAATATATGCAATGGTACAAGCTGCTTGCTCTTCAAAAAGTGTTCACAATGTTCTGTCGACGTCAAACAAGATGGAAGACTCCGTTGGACCGTCTACCATCATTGTTTGGCGTCAAAATACCTAGCACTAGCTTAGTAATGGTGGGATCTTGATGCAACATGGCTGAGCGATTTTCATGCTAGAAGACCACTTAACACCCTAAGGCGAGCGCATTTTCCCAAAGCAGGCAAACGTAAAGATTTCAATGGCCAAGGCGACTGGGGCTCATGGTGATTGATTTGGGTAATAACAGGGGTGATAAACCCCTGAATCTGCTCCGAACGGCACTGTGCCCTTGCACTAGTCAGAAGATGACGTGTTAGAGGCCGAGGCCTTCCAGCAATGGATCAAGACGGCGAGTCTTACATCGAAACCAGGTACACAAAGGATGTAGTCTTTGCAACGTTGAAGAAGGTTTGTACCCATGGCAACCTCACTGACTGATGCGCACTGTCACGATGCTATTATTCGCAGCTTGATGCTGAATGGGAGTGGAAGAAACTCTCGATAGTGAATCTCGACGCGGCCTAGTCGCTATGATCATCGACTTCCGAACTTGAGGTGTGATTTGCATTAGTCGCAATATAATGCTCTTTGCAGGCTGCGTTGGTCACAAATGTTGCGGGAATAGGCAGAAGTAGTTCGCAAAACCTCAGCCAAAACTATTGCCAATTGTCTTTATGGGTCAAGCCAGCATTATCGGAGGTTTCGTGGCACATTTCTCAGGGTCATTCGAGTCAGGGCACAATATTCGTCCAGATCATCAAACTAACAAACTACACCTAAAATCAGTTCATAAAACTAACATCATTTCAACATGAAACATGCACAAAATATCTAAAAATGTGCACATTTTAAAACCAAAAGGAAACGTCAGCTGTGAGATTCGAACTCACGCGGGTTGCCCCATTAACTTAGCAGGCTAACGCCTTAACCACTCGGCCAAGCTGACGGTTTCTGACAGTGAAAGGTTTAATAAGACTGGAATTAGCTAAATTGGTTAAATGTGACGTTGAAAAAGCAACAAAAATTGTTCGAAAGCATGAGCGATTCGCCTCCGCCGCCACCCCCGCCACCTCCGTCGTCGCCGCGACAACCTCCGCCCCCAGAGCCGACGAGCCTTCCACCGGCACCTACGGATCCCGTGCCGCCGACTCGATCGAGTTCGAGCTCGTCGGTAGTGCTTGCCCCGGCGTCGAAGCTGCTTCAGCATGCGCCATTGGACATGCCCGACGACCTGGATCGCAATTGGGCATGGCATGCGGCAGCGGCGCAAAAGGTTCTACAGGGAAATACTGACAAGGAAACTATGCTAGCGAAACTTAAGGCGGCTGAGGGTTTTGAGAAGCACACAGCGATGCTTTATTGCTGCGTCACCTCCGAGGCGCCGACCGACCGCGACGCATACTGGCATGCTTTGCGCACGCTTGTACAAGAGTCGGAATCGACGCGCGAGAAGACGATGCTCGGCCTTCAAGCGCTCATTGAGATTCGCTTCCAGAAGCTGCAGACTACCTGTCGTAGCAATCTCTACTGGCTGCTCGAGCAGGTCATCTCGCTCAACATGGATACGCTCCTCATCGTGCTTATGCGGTATACCACGCAAAACTTCACCGGCTGCTAATGCCACCGTAGCCACGTGGGCCCCTTGAGCGTCGCGCCGTGCCTCACGACGTGGTTTATCCACGTCCTCGGCGCGCATTTGGCTTCGCTGAGCGATGCTGTTGCCGCCCATGCCTTCTACACGCTACTGAGCATCGTTCCTGAAGCGATGGCGTCCAAGGTAATAATCATTTCGAGCAATCTCGACCGAACCCTGCACGACGTAGGCCCCACCGGCCGGTCTTCTCGAGCTCTGCAGTCGAATCTTCGTCGAGAAGAAGGCGGCAGCGCTAAGCATCGGCCGAGAGCTCGTGCGGCTTGCGTCCGACACGCAGGAGCTCCTTCCAGCGGTATGGCGAGAGGTCCAGCAGCTACCGGCGCTGTTGACAACGTCGACGCCGACCAAGTTTCTCGTGTGCCGCCTCTCGGCCAAGATGCAAGACCAGCTGCGGTTTCTCACGGACAAGGTGCTCCACGTGGCGGCGCACCGGTACCAAAAGTGGTTCCAAGCTTCGTTTCTGCAAGGCCCGCTCAACGGCGGCGTCATCGCGGACCTCGTGCGCTACATTTGCGCGGCATACCACCCGACGTCGCAGATCGTCGAAGCCAAGATGACGCCGCGATACCACGTGCTGGGCTGGGTGTTCCTGCTCTGGTACGCCCGCGCTGCGTTTGTCGCTCAGATCGCGTAGCAAGACGCCGTTGGCCAAGCAGCGCGTGTTGCACGCCATGTTCTTCGACTACGTCTACTACAGCCCGGACGTGTCAATGATGAACATGGAGCCGGCCATGATGCTGCTGGTAAAATACAGCCCGCCTGCCCACCTAACCCGACGCCGCATAGCTCAAGTCGACCAAGAACCGCAACTTGAGCATGGTTACCGACATCCTTGCGTTCCTCGCCGCAACTATCGAGTCGGGCGACGCTGCGATGGGGGAGCGAACAAGCCATAGCATGTACGCGCTCGTGCAGAAGGGTGTCATGCGCAGTCTCTCGCCCGTGCTTGAGGCCGTCAAGGACGACGCGCCGCTGCTGGCACGGCTGCAGAAGCTCATCCCCGCGCACTTTACGCCGGCCAGCAACCCGCCGTCGACGACGTCGTCGCCCGTGTCGTCGCCCAGCCACCCGTCGCCGGCCTATTCGGCCTCGCCGCGCCGCGAGCCTGCCCCGGGCCAGCGCTCCCCAAGCCATCGGCAGTCACCAGTTCACCGGCAGTCACCAAATCGGCAGTCGCCGAGCCAGTCGAGCCCGAGCGTGTCGCGAAGTCCGCACAACGCATCGCCGCACCGGGCGTCGCCGACAACAAGCGCCGACGATGAGCCCGATTCGTGGCAAGAACAGTCGTTTCTGCAGGAGCGCACGCAGTCGCTTGAGACGGCGGCTGCACCAGTCGCAATCCCCGAGAACCTCAAGGCATTTGCGGAGCCGCTGCTGCAGCTGCTGGGGACACTACCCACGGATCCCGACAAGCTGTTGCCCGCGGTTGGCGCTGTGCTCACAGCGTGGAGCCACTCGCCTGATGCAGGCGCGCTCAGCAGCGAGCTCGGCGGCTTTCTGTACAAGTGCCTCGAGCGTTCGTTCCTCACGAGCGCCACGACGCCACAGTTTGTACTGGAGCAATGCTTGCAGCGCCCGCCGCAGCTGTACCTGCCGCTGCTTCATGTACGTGCCTCGACACCGCCGCAGCTCACCCAGCGTAGGGCATGTTCAAGCACGACTCCGTCATGAGTCATCGACTGCTCGTGCACTGCTGTACGCAGCCAGCGCTCAAGCCCGATGAGGCCTTCCAGCCGTACCTGTCGTTCTGCGAGCTCGTGGGCGTCGAGGCGCCGACGGCCATCCTCCAGGACTTGTCGCTGTGCGTGCACGTGGACGAGGCCATGGCACTGGCGTCGGCGCTCCTGCAGCAGCCGCCGACAGCACCCGGCGCGGCCGTTGCGACCACCGTGCTGCGCGTGCTCCCGTTTCTCTTCCGGCACAGCTCGCTCCTGAGCAGCGCTGGCGCCTTGCCGCGCATCGATGCGATGGTCCGGCAACTCGTAGCAGTTGCGACGCCGTGCCAGCTGAGCACGCTGTGCATGCGGGTGCTGCTCAAGGAGTTTGCGGTCTTCCGCGAGCACATGGCCACGGTGCTTCTGAGCTCGCTCCAGTGGACGGCCTTCGAGCAGCAAAGTACGTGGGAGCTCGTGGCTGCTGAGCAAGAGGCCAAGAAGAAGGACAAGGGTGTCCTCGCGGCGCTGCGCAAGGTGCTGGCGTGCATGGACCCCACGGTGCACGGAGAGGCTCTCGCCGGGCTTCTCCGACTGCTGCTGCACGCGGTGCCCGACACGACGGCCCTGCAGTGCATCACGAAGCTGCCCGATGCCTTCGACCCGTTTCCAACCAGTGTGCTCGCGGTCTGGAGCGAAAAGCACCCGGCAGTCGTCAAGACCTACCTCCTCAGCGAGAACAAGGACACGAAGGACGTGCTACGCCAGCTCAACAAACTGATCGTGACGGATGAACCCGCCGCGGTGCTGCGCGACGACGATGTGCGCCAGGCCGTCGCCAAGGCGCTTGCAGACGTCGCCGACGCGGCGGAAGCGTTTCCTGCGCTCGTCGAGCTGTGCGTCGAAGGCTCTCCCGCCAAGAAACAGCGCACTGAATAAGCCTGCATCACAAAACGAACCTTGCCTGTATGTTTGTTGTGTTCGTGGGCCTGCAGGAGTGCATTCGTTGTGGGCTGTAGCAATCAGTTCATGCTTTTTCTAGGACAAGCTGATGCTTTCTTCCACTGTGCAGTGCCCGCTACGAGCGTACCGTCTTATAGCGCCGTTCCGTGTATCTCAAGATAGCTGCACTGGCAGCGGGAAATGTTGCCACCTCGCTGCATTCAACAACGAAACCATGGCACTGCCTTGTCCATCTATAGCGGCGCTGTGCCCCCCGGTCACCCCTGGCGGTGGACCAGGCTGGGCAAGTCGGACCGAGCCCTGGTTCCTCAAGGCACTGCGGGCTCGTCATCAGGGCGAATCTACTGACGGGAGGTTCAAGGACCTTGTGTTCAAGGTCCTCGTTTCCCTGCCGTCGCTTCACGCTGGGCGATCTTCAAGAAAGTGCAATGTGCCTGATGCCCTTCAACAAAGTGCAATGTGCTTGAGCCAATTCTGAGCTGGCAGGCTCTGATTCGTGGTTGACGGTATACAATTCTCAAGATATATAAAATTCTTATCGCCATTTAAGATTCGGCAACTGCCTATTTCGACTATGGAAGTGACGTTATAGGGCACACCTCGAGCGGGAAGCAACGGCACGGACACATTGCTTTTGCTTGCGCTCATCTCGTTTGTATCCACAGAGTCTCGTGCATGGCACGTCTGCTGGATGCATGCAACTGCAATGAATGCGAGATGCGGGCAAAGAGGTTTTGGGATGGTGGTGGCGCTGGTGAGCTAGACACACACAACTTTCAACTGACTGCTGTGCATGGCACAGGTGGTGAGTTGGATCACCTGGTTTGGGTATGTCACCTTTGTCGCGTCACAGGCACCCCATCGCTGCATCCATTCAGCCCGGCTGTCCTTCATGTGCGTTGGTTCGGTCGTTTGCGACTGCCAAAAGCTCCCTCTTCATGACCATTGTCCGCGCTGGACCTGTGTCTGCAATGGAGATTGGGAGGGTTTGCGTGCGTTTAGAGTTTCTTTTCTGACGTCCTAGATTCGTTGATAAAACAAGGACTTTCGGCGTAGATTCGCCTAGATTCAGGCGCGAATCTCGCCAAGGACACGCCGCCAGCGGTGGGCGCAGCCCACAGTGGTCATTTCCCAAGTGACACCATGGCCCCGAACGCGCCGTGCACCGAGGCTGAGCCGCTATGCCCGCCGACGCCGTCGCGCCAGACGGTACTGGTTGTGAGCGATAACATGCGCAGCAACATCAATGGCGTCGTGACCATGTTCAACAACATCGAGGGCCTCGCCGAGCGCGACGGCTTCCGCTTCGTGTACCTCACGCCATCGGAGTTTCCCCACTTCGACTGCCCCGGGTACCCAGACATCAAGATGTCGCTGCCCATCGGTTTGGATGACATGGTGACAAAGCTTCAACCGGACTATGTCCATATCGCGACCGAAGGCCCATTGGGACTGGCCACGCGCATCTACTGCGACCGGCGCGACATCGCCTACAATTCTGGGTACCACACCAAGATCCCCGAGTACATCCACGTCATGTATGGCATCCCGGAAAGTGTCGGGTACGCGTATCTGCGCTGGTTCCATCGCAACTCGGCGCGCGTGCTGACCACGACAACCAGCATGGTTGACGAGCTCGAGCACCGCGGGTTTTACAACCACATCAAGCCCATCACATTTGGCGTCGACCGGAGCATCTTTCAGAGCCGGCTGCGCCGCGAGGACTTCCGTGGGCTGCCGCGGCCCATCTTGCTCAGCGTCGGGCGCGTGAGCAAGGAGAAAGGCCTCGACGACTTTTGCAAGCTCGAGTACCCCGGCACCAAGATCGTTGTGGGTGACGGCGCCTACCGCAAGGAACTGGCACACCGGTACCCAGACGTCCTCTTCGTGGGCTTCCAGAAGGGCGTGGCCTTGGCCGAGTTCTACGCAAACGCTGACTGCCTCGTATTTCCGAGCCGCACCGACACCTTTGGCGTTGTGATCATCGAGGCCCTCGCCGTGGGCACACCCGTCTCCGCGTACCACGTCACAGGTCCCAAGGACATTCTGCAGCAGAACGTCACGGGCGTCATGGGGGATGACCTGCGCGCCAATGTGGACGCGTGCTTGCGGCTGGACCGGCGGCAGGTCGAGGATGCGAGCCTCTGTTGGTCCTGGGAAAACTGCTGGCGCATCTTCCATCGGCACCTCATCAAGCGTGACCACAAGATGATTGTGTACTAGCCACCGCCCACTGTCTATGTTGATGTGCACCTGTAATTAATGAGATTTGAGCTTTCGAACGTCCCGCGGACCACGCCCGTCTTCATGTCCACGACGATGAGACGACGGAATCTAATGCGATGCCATCAACAAGGTGGCAACCACCATCCCGAGGCCGAGCCGTTTCTCTGACTTTGTCCAAGCACGGACGCTTGGGCGGCAACACCAAACAGCGGTAGGCAGCGAGGCGCAGGAAGACGCGGCACCTCGTGCCTGTGCTTCGTGGATACACCAGCAAGCGCTTCGAACTTCAATGCAATCGACACCTAGGCAGCCTGAGCAAGTCCACGACACCAAACAATGGAACCAAGAGCGGATGACTTATTCATGACAGAAACAACTCGCAACGCCGCGTATACGATTGCTACCGGAGACAGAGATAGGAGACTGCTACACGGATAGCATGAGCTCGGGAGACACCAGCGGTGTTCGCTCGGTGGGCGTAAAGATGCTTCGGTCCCGCCCGTCGTGCTTAACGTGCATCAGCGCCAGCACGAGGCAGCCCGGCGCCAGCTCTGGCACAGCGTAATACAGCCTATGCAGTCTCCGAGTGAGGGCGGACGCCAGCGCAGCCTACCATGGCGTTGAAGTGGCTCGCAGCGAGGCCACGGGCGTCGCGACGAGCAGAATACCGCGAAGAATGAAAAGGCTTGAGCACAGGAGGCCAAGCAGCGTCACGCGGCGGGCAACCGAGACGAGGACTCGAGAGTAGTCCTGGGCATCAAAGTACCGACGAAGGCGATAAGCGTCGTAGCCCTACGCAGCAGACACACAGCTGTCAGCACGCGCAGTTTGCATCAGTCCGACTAGGGCAAGGGCGAGGATAACGGAAAACAGCGCTGTGCACCAGCCGTCCGAGTTGGTCAGCCACAGTGGTTCTCCGATGCAGAAGGTCTACACACGAGCTGTAATGACAGCAACCTTGTCGAGTTTTCAACCTTGCCGAGCAAAAGAGCGATCTCAATGACGTACATCCAGACGATGGCAACGACGAGGACACGGCGCTGGCGTGCCGGCCTCGATAGCTCTGCCTACAAGCGTAGCGCCAACGACGACGATTCAAGGGCTTACCGGCGCCCGGATTTCACGCATCGTGTGGTCGAGCATATCGGCCCAGAACTGAAGAAGAAGGGCAAAGGCGGAAATGTACAGGAGTGTAGCGAGCTTGTTCCAGAGGAGAACTCCTAGCGGGTACAAGTCCACGGTCACATCGAGCCATGACAGGAACACAAGCATATCGTCATAACCACCGAAAGCATTTGGGTCCTGCATCGCATGAGTGTCAAGAAGCACAAACCACGCGGCACGAGAGGCGAAAGCGACACCAACAAGCGCCGGGAAAAAGCGAACACGACGCACGTGAACAAGGAGTGAGTCGTGGCCGTGCTCCCTGAGTGCCGCCCGGCGGACGTGGATGTAGCCGGCGAAAGCAGCCCCAGCCGCATACACGTACGCACACACCATGAGCATCGAACCCTCGTGGAAGCAGTGCGCTGGGCCAAAGGTGCACGTCATCGCTGCAATTAAGATATCCTCTCGGGCCGCCGCATACAACCGGTCATCCGGATGGCGCCTCCGGTATCCGGTACCGTGACGTGGCACCACCGTTGGCCAGGGCTCAATGACCCAACAAGGCGCATCGATTGATACATGGATTTTCTCAATGGAGATGCACGACAAGGGCTCTAGAAGCTTTCAAAGAAGTCTTCGCCCGTGTACTTCGGGATCGGGGCGCTCTCGCTGCATCGGTCAAAGTTGGAGACGTCGACGCCGCTCTTGATCACGGGCACGAACGGCGCCTTGATGGTTTTGTTGACGAGGGCCTTCCAGTCAAAGTTGGCGCTTGTGAACCATGGATGGTTGATGACGTCCATCATGCCACCTGCAAGAGACCCGAAACGAAGGCCCGGGTTGGGTTCGAGCAGCTTCGTGACGAGGTCCTGCGCGAGCGGGTCGAACTTGGGGTGAAACTTGAGCGAGGCTTTGGCGTGAATGATCTTTTCAAAGATTTTTTGCTGCTCCTGGTGCTGGAACGGCGTTCGACCCGCAATGAGCTCATACACAAGGCAACCGAGAGCCCAGTAGTCCACGGCCTTGCCGTGACCCTTGTTAAGCACGAGTTCCGGTGCGAGGTACTCGGGCGTGCCGCATAGCGTAAAGCTCCGCTCAAAAAGCGCCGTCCCCTTGTAGAATGGAATATGCTTGGCAAAGCCAAAATCAACCATCTTTAGATAGCCTTTGTCGTCGAGCATGAGGTTCTCGGGCTTGAGATCGCGGTAGGCGACGCCCAAAGTCTGTAGGTACCGGAAGACCTCGACGACGTTGGCCACGTAGAAGCGGGCGGAGGGAATGTCAAAGGCACCGCAAATGCCCTTGGGGACGTTAAACGCCTTTTCGTACAAGAGGCTCCAGAGTTCGCCACCCTGCACTAGCTCAAGAAGCATGTAAATCTGATCGGCGTCCGTAAAAGTCTCCACAAGTTTGAGCACGAAAGGGTGGTCGCACTCGTTGATGATGTTCTTCTCGTGCAGCACGTTGCGCTGCTGGTGGGTTTCAACAATGTTAACCTTGAGCATGCATTTGAGCGCGTACGTCTTGCCCGTCGCCTTGTGCTTAACCATGAGCACTCGACCAAAGGTGCCCGTGCCGATTGTCTGGATCTTCTCAAAGTCCGAGAGCTTGAACTTCTTCGGCTCGGCAGCTTTGGGGAGTACCGCTTCTTGCATGAGCTGCTGACGCTTGGTCTCGCGCGTGAGAATGTGCTCCAGCTTCCCGAGGAGCCGCTCGAAGGCGCTGCGATCGAGGCAAAGGCACTCAACGTGCCCGGAGGCGAAGCAGTCGGCGGCCCGTGGCTCCTTGGAGAGCAGCGCGCGCTCGCCAAAGAACTCACCGGAGCGCAGCTGCATGATCTCGATGCCTGTTTTGCGGACACTCACTTTGCCGTCTGAGATGATAAAGAAGGTGTCGCCCGGGTCGCCCTGGCGCAAAATTTGCTCCTTGTCCTCGAACGACACAACACGGAGCGCGTGTGCAAGCAAGTCGAGTTCATCGTCCGTGAGGTAGTTTAGCAGTGGCACAGACCGCAGGACGCGGATGCGCATCTGCCGGTCGAGAAGCGACCGCAGTGGTCCCAAGAGCTGCGTAAACTCGTTGCGCCCAAGCACGTAGCAAGCCACTTTGCCCTTGGCGATGCAGTTGGCTTGGCGCGGTTCGTTGAGCATGAGGGCCATTTCCCCAAAGTACTGTCCCTTTGTGAGCGTCATAAGCGGTTTTTCGCCGTCGTTTACGGTCGTGGTCGTGCACAAGACTGTGCCTTCGACAACGATGTAAAAGAGGTGGCCCTCTTCACCTTGGCGAATGATGTAGCTGCCATCAGCGAACGTCTCGAGCTTCATGGCGGCCGCTACCTTTTGGAGCTGGTTGTTGCTCAGGCGCTGGAGCAGGTCAACGTTTTGAAGAAACTGCACACGCGAAAGCTGCATCGTAGACGCCGTTGTCGCCAAGATCTTGCGGAACGAGGTGCGGTCGACAGTCCAAAGGCTGCAAGGTGCAAGCGCGCGGATCGTGGCGGCGCGTGGGCAATTGTAGAGCAGAGCAAGTTCACCGAAAGCATCGCCACTGCCATACTGCCCAACAACCTCGTTGTTAACGAGGATGGCGCACGCCCCTGTCTCAAGGATGTAAAAGACGTTACCGGGGGTGCCCTGCACGATGATGTCGTCGTTCGCAGCGTGGACCACGTTGCTCATAGCGTTTAAGATGTCAAGGATCTCGCCATCGTCAAGCGAGCTGAAGAGGTAGTGTCCTTTGAGTGCCTTCATGATGACGAGCTTGGTTTCGTTGGACTTGGGAATCACCGCCGCGGATGTCGTGAGGTGGTGGTCGTCTGGCTCGACACTCGGGTCATTGATCGGAGCCCGTCGAATACCGCGCGCGCGCTCCTCAGATGCCGGTGATACGGGTGCCGGCGGCCGCACGGAGGCGTCGGCGTCCGAGACGCTGAGAGTCTTCACCTTGGCATTAAGAAGTGGCGCTGGCGGCGCCGAGAGTTCGTGGGCCATTGCTGCAGTTGAAAAGTGATCCAAAAGTCGCGCCAAACAACGGCGCAACCCCCGGAAAGGCCGTAACGCGAGCTAAAAATAGCAGCGAACCTGATTTTGCACTCAAATCCTGTGGCCTGCAGCCGCCACCCGCACCGCAGCGACCTCGATGCTGCCCTTGGCGCGCCATGCAAGAGAATGTGCCGAATTGAAATATGACCCGTGCCATCAGATGCCGAATTTAAGAAAGATACTTCGACTTTGCAGTCGCCGATACAGTTTCCGAATCACGCAGAGGCCACAGTCATGGCCCTCGCCGCGCCGCTCATCTCGGGTGTATTCTCTGTCGCGGTGACTGTCGTCAATCACGTGCTGGGGAAGCAGCAAGCGGTGGCTAAGGAAGCGGACGCGTTTATGGCACAGCGCCAGGTTGAACTTCAGCACGACCTCCTCCAAGCCAAGAAGCGTTGCATCGCGCTCGAGATGGAGCTCGCAAATGTAGCACTTCAGCTCACCAAGAAGGAAGAGGCAGCGAAGCAGCGTCGCCTTAAAGCTGCAGTAGAGCAGCTCCAGCTTCAGATCCGCTGGCAGCGCCTTGAGCGCATCAATAACCTACCATTCGCCGGTCTCTGGCGGCGGGTTACCGTGCAGAATTTGGTCGGCGCGTTCGCGATTGCCGTGTTTCTCTTCGTCCTCGCGGCCTGCACCGCAGCGAACTTACACCTTTTCTTTGCCGTCCTCCTGGAGTAGGAAATCTACGTAATCTATTGCATGCTTTTTCACGCCGGTTTCACTTCGCAAAACGAAATGGCTCATTCGGGACTGAGCCCGCTGAAGCCTCTTGGCGGCGCTTTGTCGGCGAGCCCTTTGAAGCCTCTTGAAAGCGGCTCTACGCCGAGTCCTTCGGAGCCAGCTTCTTTGCTCGGAAGCCGTCTGATGAAGCCGTCTTCACCCCTCGCTGCGCTGAACACTCCAGTGCGACCCGAGTCACCCCAAAAGCTAGGATCTAAGGCACCGTCAGCCCTAGCGTCGTTTGCTCTACGGGAATCGTCGCTAACAAGCCACTTGGACCGCGTACCGTCCACACTCAACAAGTACGCGGCCCTCGCAGCCCCAAAGGAGTCTACAACCGAGTCAGCAATGCAACCCCCCGAAAAACCGGCTTCCATCCCCCTTGAGAAGAAAGAAATAAGTAGCTCTTCGAGTGAGGAAGAGGCCACAGTCACTGAGCCGAAGGCGACACCAAACACCTCCGAAAGCGACAACTCGAGTCCCGATTCCACCGAAGCCAAAGGTGCAAAGGACCCTAAACCTACCCGTGCATTGCTCTCGGCGAGCAGTGCCGAATGCAAGGCAACAAGTCCCATGCGCCGCGTTCTCCACGCTCCGAGTCTGGAGTTATCACCTGAAGACATGCAAGCAGAGCACGACGTCTTGCAAGCCATTGCCTCGGGCGACGCTCGCTGGCTTCAGCAGCTGCTCAAAGCCACTTCCATGGGGCACTTGTCGTTGATTAAAGATGCCAAGTACCAGCGGACGCCTTTTCAATTCGCTGCTGGGCTTGGCCTATTGCACATGTGCACGGTTTTGTTGCAATATGGACG
>JNBR01000153.1:92138-145714 GCA_002081595.1 Achlya hypogyna
CCACACGAGCAGTGGCAGACTTGTCACGATCGGCACTAGGGACGCCACCGAATCCGATTCGTTGCCCAGAGCGGTGCTCGACATGCTCCTGCCGCTCGACGCCTGCGGCTGCTCGTTCTTGCACCACGTAAAACGATAGCGAAGTCCACTGGCGAACGACCGTAGATTTGCTGGAGCTCCAACAACGCTTTGCCCCAACTCTTGGAGGCAGAGCCTCGGCTTCATCGTCTCCTCAAGCCTCGGCTCCGCCAGCTTGACCGCCCAGGTACGCGCCAATGTGCTATGGGCTGGGGCAAGGTGGCGGCCGCTAGACAACTTTGGGCAGACACCGCTTGCTTATGCTGCAAAGCGAGAGCGGCGCGACGCAATCACCGCCTGCTTTCGCCTCGGGTGCGGTCTTTCGTACACGCAAGACGACGTCAACAGCGTCTTGGACAGCGCTCGCTCCAAAACCACGCGAAATCGTGCGCTTCATGGCCCGTCGGTAGCTTACATGCTGTAGTTCTGCTCGCTGGCTTCGAGGCACTGGATTCCACTAGCACGCACTCGCGGGCTGTCACGTACATTGCCGACCATGCTTTTGAAGCTAACGCGTCGTTCGCGGGGTCCTTGCTGCGTGAGCCTCTTCATAAGGTGGTATCGGCTTCTGCGCCGCACGTAATGATGTTGGTAAAGTAGATTGCCGCGCAAGGCAGCCTGGCATCGCTTGAGAAAGCTCTGGACGTGTACGACAGCGATTTGACCGTGACGGATGCAAATGGCTGGACGCCTCTGCATGTAAGAACATTGGTGCTGCGCGCACCCCATCAGCGCGTTCTGTAGCACGTTGCCAACAGCGCCTCGGAAGACGCCGTGTTGATGGCAGAGCGTCTCGGCCAGTGCGCCAATGTCCAAGTCAACGCCACGTCAAACTCGCTTAAGACACCGCTGCACGTGGCATGCAGACGTGGCACGGAGGCCCTGGAGATGGTGCAAGTGCTCGTGCAGCTGGGAGCGTCCGTGACCGCCTCCGACGACCGCGGGTATACACCGCTCCACTGCGCAGCGCACAAAGGCGCCCTCGACGTCGTGAAGTTTTTGGTGCAAGACGTACCTGAATGCGTGGTTCACGCCGTCTGCAAGCGCCGTCAAAATGCGCTGCATCTGGCAGGTACATCATTAACAGCGCTTCACGAGACTCTTTTACAGCCAAGGCTGGCCACATTGCCGTTGCCGCTTTCTTGAGTGCGTGGGATTGCGATGGATTGCGCCTCAGTCGCGGCCGCGACACTCGCGCGCGCACGCCGCTGATGGTGGCAAAAGATGTTAAGACGAAGCGAGCGATGGATAACCTATTGCTAGCGGCCAGCGAAGGTCGAATCGATGCTATCCCCACGTGGCTGGCTATATCGCATGCGATGGATGCTCGGACACCGCGGTACCACCGCAACGCCATGCATCTGGCCGTACGTGAGTGAGCGCTCTTGGAGACCAAGCATGATTAGGTCGATGGCTACCTGCGCCAGGTGCAAGCAAAAGGCATCGGCGACCGCCATCGCTGTATCCTCGAGGCTCGTTACGTGCGCGTCGTCCATTTGCTCGCCCAGGCGCCCATGACAGCTTCCATATCCTCCACACCACCAATCTTCTTTGTTGGACTATTGGAGAATGCTTCTTAACTAGTAGCACATGTCCGACCGTTTTGGCGTGACTCCGATGATGCTGGCAGCCATTGCGGGCAGTGTAAGAAGCTAATGAGCGGTGCGCAGCTAACATCGGCTAGGTCTCCATCGCCAAAGTTTTATTTCAGCATCCCATGCACGACGACGACGCGGCTGACATGGCTGGTAACTCGGCGATCCACTATGCCTACGCCTACGGCCAGGTAATCGCGGACATAGTCGAGCCAACGAAGTTGCAGGATTCTAGGCGACCATGGCTTGCTGGATCGAGGCTCATATGGATGCATTGACAGTTTGATGCGAAGCTTCTCGCACGAATTCACGAGGAAACATACCTAGTATCGCGAGAACCATGATGGAAATGCACCGCTTGACGTCGCTGGCTGCCGCCACCGCCTGCTTCCGGCCTTGCAACCGCAGAGTCCGTCGTCGCCATCGAAGCCTTCGTTCGTTGATGAAGCCAAGGACACCAAGGATAGCGCCTCAGATGAGGACTCGGACGTCGCCAAGTGCCTGCGCTCGACGTGACCCTGGCATGGACCCTCAGACCGCTTCAACCTTCTTACATTAACGTACGTTCAGTACAGTACAATGTTTAGCCGTACAATGCTATGCCAAATGCCCATGGAGCACTTTTGCCCACCCATGTGTGCCATTTTTAATTTTCAATTCGGCATGTTCCATATCCGTATGCCGAATCGAAGCGGGCGAATTGCCTAGGAGAATGTAGTGCGTACGGCAAAGACGACGTACGGCGTACACTGGCTGTCGTACTATTCCGGATGTTATCCGGAGACTTGCAATAAGCAGGAGGGCTCAGTAAGATTGCCGCGGTCGACCATCCATGGCCCCAGGACGACCCAAGAAGGCAGCGGAGGTGACCGAGCGGTACGTGTCCACACCGGCAGTTGACAAGACGCGCAAGGCTTCGGCGGCAGCGAAGCCTTCACTTCAAGTGGCGATGCCTGTGCCACTGGCGAAGACTAGCCGGGGCACGAAGCGTGAGCTTAAGCAGCTCGTCCAAGATGACGACAATGATGATGAGGATGATGGGAACGAGAACGGGGAAGTAGAATCCAAGTCTGAAAACGTATCGCCGGTTTCTGCAGCTTCAACCCCAGCATTTGGCAGCAACCCGCCGGCGACCACCCCACGAAGCCTCCATGACGACTTTATCAATCTTATGAAGGTTCAAGGTCTTGAAAAGATGGCGACGGACGCTGGACTGCTTAAGGACGGTCAATTCCGCGACTTGAAGCGGGAGTGGGGTGCTCGCGGTGGTGACGATGCGGTGTTGATCATGACTAGATTCCATGAACCAGTCGTTCATGCCCGTAAAGGCTACGGAGCCCCCACCTGTCGCCATCCCAACCTCGTCCTTCCCCACTCCGTATGTCCAATTTCATGCTCGTGTTGGGCTCACGTATGTGGGAAAGCAGTGCGCCCAAGAAAAAGAAGACTCCCCGTGGTAGCGCGACTGCCGGCGCCTCCGAAAAAGGAAGCAAGGGCCTCCGCCACTTCAGCATGAAGGTGTGCCAGAAGGTTGAGGAGAAGCACGTGACTTCGTACAACGAAGTTGCCGATGAGCTCGTGCATGAATTTGTGACGATGCGCCCAAGCGACTCGGTGTACGACGAGAAGAACATTCGCCGCCGCGTCTACGACGCGCTCAACGTGCTCATGGCCATGGACATCATCTCCAAGGAGAAGAAGGAAATTCGTTGGCGCGGGCTGCCATCCAATGCCAAACAAGACTTGGAGATCCTCACGGTCCGCCGCGGTCGCCGCCCGCAGTGCTGAGCGCGTGGCATAGATGGAGAAAGCCCAGCGCCTCAAGAGCATCGAGCAAAAAAAGCAGCAGCTACAAGAACTGTTGCTCCAGGTCCGTCTTCCTTGACGTGGCGAGCTCATTCGATTTGTAGCAAATTGCCCTTAAGAACCTCGTGCGTCGCAACGCGGCCGAGGCCGTGACCGCGCCGGCGCTCAGCCACATCACACTGCCGTTCATCCTTGTCAACACGTGCAAGGACACTGTAATCCAGTGCGAGATGAGCGAAGACCGACAAGATATCTTCTTCAACTTTTCCGGGCCCTTCGAGATCAACGACGACAGTGAAATCCTCAAGCGCATGGAGCTGCACAAGGCGTCTGCCGCCGACATCAAAGACCTCGTGCCTGAAAAGCTCCTGCGGTACCTTCCTCCTGAACACATCGCATAAGCGCTAAGCCTGAATTCGCAACTTGATTTATGTGGACGCGGGTGTTCAATATTTTGTAAGTTAAGGTAGATAGATAGTAGCATGCATGGCAAAGCCTACGGCAGCGCAGAGAGCCAAACGTAGTCCTTATTGGTCTCATCGATGACCTGCTCCCGCTTGCCAGTAGCTACGTCGGCGTATGTGAAGTTCTTGATGTCGGTCTCCTTGGCGAGGAGGACCCAGTCGTCGACAGCGCTGTCTTTTGTGAAGGGCGTCGGTGTGGCCTCCACGGCCGGTCGCGACGGCCATGCGTGCAGGATGCTCTGCATCGTCTCCTTGGGGCTCCATCGGGCGAGCATGGTACTGTGTCTTGGCGAAAAGATTGGAAAATGAACTCGGATCCGAAGCCGGCCTCAGTGATGGTCGCGTCGTAATAAAATACTTTTCACAACGCTACACTTGCTTTGTGTATCGGAATTTGGTCCCGCCATTTCGTTCTCCCAGATGAAACGCTCGGTGCTTGCAGAAGCAACGATTCCGTGCCTCTGATTGGTGGAAATGCCGCGTGTCATGCGAACGACGCTCGTCGATTGGCTGAAATTCTCCCCGTGCGAAATTTCCACGCGATTGAAGTTGCCAGCTCATATTCGTATGGCGCCAGAAGGTTCTTGGGGAGGCCCGTCGAGTGCTTCCCAAGGGCCATCGCGTAAACTTGATGGATGCCAAGACCGTCGGATGCATCGGATACATTCTCTCGGTGCCTGAAGAGTCGCTCGAAAAGGTGCGAGCATTACTGCTGTGAGAATCCGACGGGCCTTTGAAGCACTTCGCAGCGAGTGCGAAGCGGGGACCTTCACTAACGCGTGCATCGTGCGTATCCACGACAAGAGCCTCGAGGAAACTTGAAAGTCTCGAGGCGCACAGAGGTGCAGGAAGAATTTCTTGATAAAGGTATCATTCGATCCATATATACACAATGGTTGTATCCTCAAACAAGAATATTTAAGATTCCCCGGTGGGACAGGGAAAGAACTGAGTGGAAGACGCCGTGCTCGGGAATGCCTTGGCGTGCATTCTAAAGCACCTTAGCACGCCCACACGATTTTTGTGTGCTCGACATTTTAACATTTTGTCACCCTGACACGACAAGGGCTATCGCTGCTATGTCAAAACAGTATTCCTCGAGCGTTGATGCATGTTAAAACATTCAATGCTTCAACGACCGAAACGGACGCGCGACAACATGCATACTTCTGGATTTTCCCACATCCAAACTGCACGTAGCTCGAAAATGCAGGCCCGAAAATTGTATTGCCACAAGATCGAAGGTCAAAGTCGGACGAAAAATCCTGAAAATGCCCAATGAGTTGGGTCGAGCTGAGTTCTCTTGAAAGTGTGGGGAATACGGACGGAGGTAGCACGGACATGTGCGACCGCATCACTACTGAGTAGCTGGTTGCTTAGCGGACTGAGACCGGACGAACTTCCTGATGAGCACAAGCAAGTGCAATTGAATGGGTAGCTAGGTTCATTGCAGCAGTCGCAAAACTCGCACTCCTATTCAAGTCTCTAGTAAGGTATGTGCTGAAAAAAGGACGAGGTTGCAATTGAAATTCAGTTATGTGTGACTTGGTTGATTATGATACCCAAATCATAAAATGGGTGAAGGCATCGTCTTTATTTGCCAACTCGAAAGCGCAGTGGAGGCAATGAGAAGCATGCTAGAGCGACCCACAGAAGATTTGCGATAAGTAGACTGGGCAATTAATGCGTAGATACTTCTTTTGACCATGGAAAAGCTGGATGTAATCGTCTGCTCCTCTGTAAACGACCAAGTTCAATCGCCTGATTGAATTTGCCGTACAGAAATGCGGCAGGGGAAATCCCTGAATTCGTTCATTCGGTACGAGACATCAGCGGCTTCGAGAACGAGCACAGGTGCTACAGATGAACGCATGAATACCTCCCTTTCGCCAGGCTTCCAATAGGCCTCGAGCCCGCCATAAAGAGTATCCTGGTGAATTAAGCACTCCTGTGCGTGTGCGCTTCACTGTGTCACCTTGCCCGTTGCGAAAAGTACTTTTTCAAACCGATGCTTCAGCAATAACCGCAGTGGGCACCGCCGTAGTCTCACTCGGTTTCTGAACACCCCTCAGGTCGTGAAATCGCTGGGACTCGGTGCCGCCTAGTCAGATAGCTCACCGAACCGCAGCCTTGGATCGTCGCCATCGAATCTCTAAGAACTGCCAATGATGACATTTGGCGTTCCCAGACGAGGAATTGCACTTGTACAACAAGCTCGTTCCAAATTCCAGAGGCGTTGTATTGGAGCGACGACTCCGATTTCATTGGTGAAAGTCCGTTTGACGCTAGCTTTTACCATCGATGCTATCGATGCATTCTCGACACAAACGTCCGAAGGTTGACTACGAATTCACTCGGATTTGACATTTAGACTATTAAATAACAGTGTACATAGATTGTGATGGCATGAGGGAACACGTTGTACGGCTCACGCGCCCAACTTGCTCTTCTTGATCCACGCGTGCACCTGGGTTTTTTCGTTCTCACTGAGGAGGTCGAAACCCTCGAGCGACGGCAGATGCCACGGGTTTTCACAGCACGTAAGGTGGTGCCAATCGAGAGCGATGTAGCCATTCAAGTGGTGGAAGATGAGGCCAACCCGAATGTCTCCTGGGGTAATGCTTTCCTTGCAAGCCTGGCAAAGGCAACCGTCCGTTGTCGCCGTGCCGATGACTGGGAGCGTATTGAGTGTCCAAGGGTTTTGGGTCATGGTTCGTGGGGCGGCGGAAATTAGGAAATGAAATGATCCGGGGATGCGGTCCCTCGACATTACAGCGCATCGAAGGCGTAAAGGGCGTGATTCGAAGTTGCCACTGGCTAGTTTTTTAGTACAAAGTACAACATCTGGGCTCATGGCACATGTGGCTCACCAATCAAGTCCAGGAACTTTGAGATTGCACTTGCAGTTTGTATGCTAGTTCACGGCACCGCGACATGCGAGAGCTGGAGTCGGCGTACTTGACTACTGTATGGCTGCCTTGCCACTTGTCGTGGGATAAAAGATGTCCAAACCAGGTGCTCTGGGTGATTGAGGGGTGTCAGTCTTACGGACTCTAAGTCCTAGCTTTCATTACTGTAGACAGTGTAATTTCATTGTTAGTCTGCACGACGGGCTGTTGCCGCTTGAGAGACCAACTGAATCCGCAGAAGCGACTGCGTTGAGAGGGAAGGGAGGTTCGCCCACTCCGACTCGATGGCTCATCTGTGCACGGAGGCGAACGGGAGAAAACGAGCGCACGACATGGAAACAAAGCTCTACACTCTACAGTCATTAGCAGCAAATGAATCACAGGAATTCTATGTGCTCATTTTTCCCGGGCATCACAGGAATTCTCTGTGGTCTTTTCCCGGGCTGCAACAGCGAGTTTCTAATTCTTGTCAGGATAACGTAATGTTCGCGAATGCTGAAGCTTGAGGAATGCCAAGCTTGATTGACAACATGCCCGTGCCGCTCCAGCAACTTGGACCGAAAAAAATGTTACGATAAAAATATTTTCACATTTACATTCCCGTGTAAATTCATTTGGCTGAAGCGCGACTGCTGCGTGTTGCGCCTGTTCGTCGGCTCGAATCGGCTCGTTTGTGCTGGTACACGTAGTTTTTGATTGCCTCAAATTGATTGGCTTGCTCATGACACGTGAACTTCATTGATGTAAGTGTGTACTTGATGTTTTGCTTGAGGGCTCAATAGGTCATAGCCGTCGATGAGCAGAAGCTGCGCAGGCGTCTCGCAGCACGTAAGGTGGTGCCAGTCGAGCGCAATGTAGCCGTTCAAGTGGTGAAAGATGAGGCCAACGCGCACACTTCCTTCGGAAATGTGGATTTTGCAAGCTTGACACAATGACTTGTCGTTCGCGGCTGTGCCGATGATGGGAAGTGTGCTCAAAGTCCATGGGTTGGTTTGGGACATCGTCATGGTCGGGTCAGCGCGGATTTCGAAATGGGGGTATTCGACGTGTGCCAAGTTTATCGCTGTTGGATGTCGTTTGATTTGAATTTTATATTGTATCTAGCACAAGAGACACATGGGCTTGTTTGGACAAGCCAGTTTTGTCGCGGAAATGCGACCACATCAAAGTATGGGGCAGTGTCGCGGTCGCAATGACGAGCTCGACGTTGCTGGCCATGCGGATCACGGAACGTTCGCACAATACAGACACACGATGAACAGCACTTTGCAACCGCACGTTAGCAGGCCTGTGCCTTGTAAATATTTTGCAGTAGGAGAATCTATGCGAACTTTGCCGTAGTGGCAGCACGGCCATGACGCGGCAAAAAGGCGGAGATGGACTTTGTCATTGGTTCACGGTGCTGGTACGCACTCTCTATGTTGGTTACCTGTGGTGGTAAATTTCGCCTTTGGCCTTTTGCAGAAAGAGCCCTTGGGTTATTTTAATAAATCGATCCGCCAAAATGTTTGATGCTTGTGTCCAGCTCATCCAATATTCCAGACGTAATGGCAGTATCCAGGATGGTATTGGTGTATATCGCGAGGACAATGTGCCAACATGAAAGCTCGGTCAAAACAAAGGTTATTTGTCAAAAGGAGCACATTTTGGCACAAAATGTGTATTTATGTTTGCGGGAACACTTCAAATACAAAGATTCACACTCCACGTGATCGGCCATCAGGGCTCCAATTTAAATCAATAAAATATATTAAGTTTTTTCAGAGCATATTGACATCGTGGCAATTCAAGAAGCAACAGTATATTTAACACCCTTTCGTATGCATATACAGTATGTACATGCCATGCACACAACACCACTACGAAGTAATTTATATATATTTCATCTCGACAGCGTGAATCAAACTTGAAACGGGATATTGCTTGTGCATGACAGTCAACTGAAATTGACGTCTAGGTGTCCTCGCAAAACGTTAACGTCGTTCGCATACTTTATGTCCGAGGAGGGGCCACCAGACGAAGAGCAATTCTCAATTGCTTTTCCTCTTTTCCAAGTGAGGAAAATGTTCGTAAAAAGTGCGAGGAATGCGATATTCACAGCAAACCCAACGACCGGGCAGGCTGTTGTTTGCAGGGCACAATCGCGGGTTTTCACTGTGTTAGTTACCCTAAACCCGCGTATTGAAATGGTGATTTTGATCTTCTTAGACAATGCATTGTGAGAGCCTGTTCATTGCAGTCAGGTTGTACAAACTTCACAAAGCACGTGGCAAAGTTGGCACCGACGTCCCAACACACACAACATCACAGACACATTGGAACACTCAGTTGTCAGAAAGTGTTCCATCACTTTGGGACGAACACCACAAATGCCAGTGAATGCTGTGAAACCTACAATTACCTGGTATAACACTGCTGCACACACGCCCGACAGCTCAGGGAATGACGCAGAACGACGGCAATAACGACGCTTGTCAAAGCACCGTGCCTGTCGCTGTGCCACAAGGCATTTAAAAAGGACTACTAGTAGTTATCATAGGGCCTTGGGAAATAACCGCCTTTTGTCATTTTTCGGAGAAAATGACTTTATTTGTCATTTTGTACAAGCTAAAGCAGGGCAACATGCTGCGTCAGCGATGGCTGATCCAAGTGGCATGCGGGGCAGCGGCCTTCTCGGCCAGCGTTGCTGTGTTCAACCTCGTCATGGAAGCGCAGCCAGAGGAGTCTCTCGACGAAGACGATGTGGCGACCCCGCTACTGATGGATGCAGCCCGTCGCCGTCCGTCGCTCGAGCTCCCAGGATCAACGGTCTCACCTGACGCAGTTGAGCAAGCACTCGGGGCCGTCGCACAGGGTGATGAGGCGCTCTCGCACGCCCAGCGCGACCGTATCCAGCTCTTCTGGGAGGACCTTCTTCCCCGAGCGGCTCCAGATGGCACGTTTGCCTTACCAGACATTGCTCAGCATGCACAGGCGTACGGACAGCGGTACCCAACGGAGTTCCCGCTCGAAGCCATGTTGCAGGCGCTTGCGACAATCGCGCCTCAGAGTAACAGTGTAAGCCGCCCCGTGCGCCGTCGGTCGACGCTAAGTGTCGTGGGCAACAAACTGTTCGAGATGGCAGTGGACACAAAAGGTGGCATGCAGAACGCTATGCACCGGGCTGTGCGGCGATACCTCGAGCGTGCCCTGGACGTCTTTGCCGAGCGGCTGAAAGACTCGATTAAAGATAAAGACATGCCACTCTACCTCCAGGTACTATCAATACTTCATCCTTGGGTTTTCTGACGTTGCTTTGTAGACCAATATTGACGTCGCCGTGGATCAGTTCCTTCCAGACGTTAAGGTCGAGCTCTTCCGCAAGACGAAGGATCTCTTTGTCGCGGCAACGACGGCGCCTCCACTGCGGCGCTTGCCGTCGGACCCGGGGTTCGAGCCCACGGTGGGTCCATCCCTTGTGCACGACGCCTCATGACGACGCTAGTCGCTAACAGAACGCATCGAGGCGTCGTGGCACCGCACTCGCGCCTGCATTCTCTACAACCTCTTCCCGTATGATCAGTCCATCTGGCGCTGCCTCAAGAACCCGTACTGGTGGGTCTTCACCACCCTCGGCATGCTGCCGTACGTTGGCCAAGCTTGGTGGTGCCTTCTTTTCGTCCTCAAAGACAAGCGTGACGAGCACCAGCTGTGCCAGTTCATCATTGGCTTCAAAACCAGTCAGTTTCTGACCCTTGGTTTGGGCTCCACAATGCTTGGTGTCGTCAAGTACTTGTCCTGCGCGCTCCAGGGCTCCATGGTCCTCTGCGACGCCTGTACCCACGCTCACTCTCTACAGTTCTCACCCTTGCGCTCTAGACGGCCCGATGCTCTCGCCCTGGAACACGCTCTTCTTTCTATGGCAAATCGCGCTCGTCTGGGTCGCTTTCTTCTACTTGCCGTACACGGAGCGCCCGACGGCTGCGACGGTGCTTTCGCCGCGGCACGAGGCGCCGGCGCGGGCATTCCAGGACATGTTTGGCAACGTCCTGCACATGGACCGCGGCGGGTATCTCATGAAGCTCTGCGGCTACGAGACCATCACGTTCTGTATCACGATGGCCCTCGCCCTCGCGGTGCAGACGTCGCTTGAGCACACGTGGCAGCGGCAGACTCTCATGTTTTGGATTCGGACGCTGTACGGGCTGTTGTCGCTGCCGTACCTGCCGTTCAAGGTACCGCTCGTTGAAAATGTCCTGCTGCACACGTGCCGCATGGGGTACGATGCCCGGGGCCGCACTGTTCGCATGGTCAAGAGCGTGCCGGCGACGTAAAGCTGTGTATTTAAGTCTGTCTTAAGGTTGCGACTGTGAGCGATTACGGGTGGTCTTCGAGGAGGACGTCGACTTTGTCGGACGCCGGCGTGTTGCGCAGGAGGGCATGGACAATACCCAAGACACCGCTACGTGAACGGGGTCACATACGCAGAGGAGAGATGTCTTTTACGTGATGCTTGTCGCAGTTAGAAGCGAGGGAAGGAGCGAAAATGCAAGGATGAATGCGGTACCTATGCAATGAGTGAGGGAGGTTGCCAAGTCCATCGATCAACAGGCGGCGAGGGCGTATACAATGTAGAGCATCGGAAAAGAGGGTCCAAGCATAGCTTGAAGCTGCTTCCGCTGGGCAAGGACAGTGATCCAGACGGCGAGAGTGCCCACACAGCTCAGCATGGCGTACGGATGGAAGATCCTGTGTACACACGTCAAGGCGGGGGTAGCGAACGAGAGGCGTACAGCACGCAGAAGAAAATTAGTGCAAAGATGAGGACATAGTTGACAAGGAAGTACTCCAGGTTGCGCCGAAGGCGCTGGAGCACTTGAGCCTTAGGAAGCAGCGTAAATGGATGCTCCTCGCCAATGCCCATGAAGCTACACGGAAGTGAATTGGTGGTGGCCGCCATCCCGCCCACCTGAATAGGCTGCGAATGGCATGGACATTGATCTTCTTCCGCACGCTCGCAACCACTTGGTCCACAATACTGTGGATCTTGAGCTCGTCGGCGTCCGGAGTGCCATCGGGTGCCGTCCCGAGCTTGCCGCTGCTCGTCCGTTCCATGATATCAAGATCTCATGCAGCAATGTCCGGTTACGACTTTCGGTATGCGGATCTTGCTGGGATATCCGCAATTCACTTGAAATCTGTATTGCATACGCAAAATGAGTCAAAACTCTGGACAGCAATCACATTAGTCGGAGATGGAAGAGGGCAACCGTGGGGCAGAGATCCGAGCTCTCGTGATTCTATTTCAATCCACCAGCACGTGTGTGCACCGTGAAGAGCTCTTTGCGCACGATTCGCCCCTGAACGCAGAGCGAGGGCGGTTTTGGATGACCTGATTGACGAGTAACCATTTTGAGTGCGGTTACTGCATCCCTATGAGCACCTGGACAAGGTGGCGGAGAACCAATTGATGCGACGACCAACCATTGAGCAGCCAACCATTGAGCAGTGGGACTCCAGCAAAGAGCATTTGCAAGGCAAACTCGCTTGGAGATTATCTAGTAGCACACTGCAATGTGTGAACATGTGCCGTCTTCATTCACTAACTCGCGACCGTAACGAACAACGGCCTGTGCACTTCTTCCTAGTGATATCGAAGGCGTCCAAAGCATCGATTCTCATCCGTCGAGAGCGTTGAACTGGCGTTGAACTTGGAAGGACAATATTATTCAGATAGCATTGCTTTGTCAATTTAATGAAATTTGCACGAAAACCCCATTTTTTACTACCAGATCCACATGTAAAACGCAGAGTTACTTCCATTTCGAAACTATCATGGGCACCTTGCTACGGCTTTAGCGTAAGGCATTTTGAAATTGAACTCATGACGACGACCTCGCCCAAGCGCATTGCGCTCTTCATGGACGGCACGTGGAACACTCCCGAGTCCGACACGAACGTCCACCGACTCTATGACAAGACACTTGATATCCCTGGCCAACAGATCCGCATGTATTTCCCTGGCGTCGGCACTTCGTGGGGGTCGTATTTCACCGGCGGGCTTTTTGCTCGGGGCATGACCGACATCATACACGAAGTGTATGAGCGCCTTGCCAAGGTGTATCATCCGGGTGACCAAGTTTACCTCTTCGGGTACTCGGTCTTAATTTGCATGGGGACTTCATCAGTGTCGTAGTTTTAGTCGCGGGGCGTTTGAAGTGCGCGCACTGCTCGGTTTCCTCGACACGTGCGGTCTCGTGGCGCCGGATGGCCCCTTGACCGTGACCAAACTCTGGAACCAATATGAACAAGTGCACAAGAATCCGAAGGCGCGCACGCTCGACGAGTTGCTCAAGTTGCCGACTGAGAAGCTGAGCCCGATCGAGGCGGAGATGGTGAAACACTGTACGCCAATCTCGGTTCATTTCGTTGGCATCTTTGACGTGGTGGCTGCCGACCCCCAGAGCGACCAGCATAAGTATGGGCAGAACCCAACCAAGGTGGGGCGTATCGTGCACGCTATGGCGATGGACGAGCACCGCGGCACGTTTCAGGTAATGTACTGCGAGGAGCCGCCGAAGCGGTTCACGGCGCACATGGACTTGGGCTCGATCCGCCAAATCACGAGCAAAGGAGACGAGGACACCGATGATATTTCGCTCGAAGATAAGCAAGCCATGCACTTCGTGGAGCAGCGCTGGTTCCCTGGCGTGCACAGCAACGTGGGCGGTGGCTTTTCGCCAGGAGACGAGCTTTCCAAGATTCCGTTGCGTTGGGTCCAGCAAAGCGCCAAGCAACAAGGTCTCGTCTTTAACCACGAAGTGGATCTTGACGGCAAGGAGCACTTGCGGTCGCCGAACCAGATGGACATCGACTGGAAGCAGCGCGTCATGAAGCTCGGACGTAACAACTACCGCATCATCAACACGGACACGTCTGTCAACGAGACCATAGACAAGTCGGTGTTCGAGCGGTACCAGAACAAGGCAATGAATTACGCCCCCGAGAATCTAAAGCGGTGGGCCAACGCGCTGAAGATCAATCTTGACACAATCACCCCTGCGGATCTCTGGGCCGAGACGGGGACCCCAGTCAAGCACAGCTGCCACGATGACGAAAACTAAACTGGACGACGGGCCACAGCTTGCATAAGTAAAAATACATCGTTACATGACACTTGCTGTTAACATCGCGAAAGGTTTAATTCGACCACAATACATCACTTGAGTTCAATTTAGGGGCGTGTTCTTCTTAAGTTATCAGATTGCTTAATTATCGGGCTTCGTGTAGTCGATGAAAATATATCGCGCTTACAAAGTATCAGACCAAATAAACAATGCACGACTGCTTGGAGCGCAACATGAAGGCATTGGAGGAAGGTTTTTTCAATTCGAGCATGAGCACCTTTCAAGGCAAAATTAAAAGTAGCAAAAGTAGCCCCCACGCGGGATCGAACCACGGACCTTTCGCTTACGAAGCGAGTGCTCTACCACTGAGCTATAGGGGCTTTCATGCTAGATTAGTAGAATTAAATACATAAATATATTACGTTGACTAAACTTTAGCCAATGTCATAACTGGCTTTTGGCCTCTTTACGACCTCCTTGCGCTGAGCAGCGGCATCATTCCATTGAAATATGCATTTAGATTTTTGTTGTTCGAAACGAACCGATGGTGCTTCCGAGATCCTATCACCCCTGCTGTTCACTGCGAGGGCAAAATCGATATGTATTAAGATACGATATCGGTGCGAGATGGCCCAGTCGACGCTTGCTACGCTCACCTCCCACCGCGTTGCAATGCACCGTTTAAAGTTTTGATGGTGCTGCGCATCACGACCTTGTGAACGTCATGCTGGACACCACCGCCGACGGCACGGACTTCATGTTCCCCGACAATACCTTCCCAAGATCTTATTTATTTGACCGGTTCCAGCCAGTGTTTTAGACTCTGTTTTCTACCCTCGAATATTACAAATATAGTGGTCCATTATTGAAAAATGGATCATCTGTCTCGTACGATTTCATTTGACCAGTACAATAGCCTGCTCTTTTTAGGCGGCACGGACACGACGAGTGTGATTGTATCTTACGCACTTTGCCTGCTTGCAAATCAAGCGCACATGCAAGCCAATACTGTCACCGCCATCAACGGTGTTCTCGGGTGCGAAGACACTTCATTCACTTCACTTTCTCGGCGCACACAACCCAAGGACATGCTGAGAGTGCACCTGTACTTTAACAATATGAAGTGGCTCTTGCGATCAAGTGGCGGTGTTTGTCTTCGCGCAGCTGCCCGTGTGGGGTGATATCGTTTCATAGCAACAAAGGCAGTTATCGATACTTACTAAGAGTCAACTCATGTGATTGACATCACATGCCATAACGTTATTGCAAGTGGCGTGGAAACTGAATTTGCACCACATTGACACCCAAGTGGCCATTCGGAAATGGTTGCAGAGTTTCAAGGTTGCGAGGTCGCTGTAATGTCGTTGCTTCCACCGAATGCCGTCGGGGCATCCGAGGCTCCGTTGCGAGAGGGCAGTGGTTGTGGTGGCCGGCGAGAAGCGCCGAATTCTTATAAAAATCTGCGTTTTTGAAGCACGAGCATACCCTGGCGCGCGAGATTGGTGCTGTGTTCGAGTCTTGTCGTGCAAGGGAGGAAGGTGGTGCATCGTACACGAGGTTCCAGCCCTGTAGAGCGTCGTGTGCTACCTCTGCATTGCTTGTGCGCTCAGAGGTGACGGCAGAGTCCTGGAGCGCGAAATGGGTCCGATTGTGTACGAGCAGGGAAGTACGAGGCTTCCTTTGTGGCGATGGCGCAATGGAATATCGTCGAGGAGGCTTGGCAAGGGCTGTGGCTTTGTCAACAATCGGCGACGCTCGAAAGGTGGGCATCGGTTCGTGCGTTGCAAACGTTGGTGCGTGCGGACCAAACGTTTGTGCGTGCGAGACAACCAGCGGCGCATGTGCTGGGCTTAAATCTGCTGGCGTGGGGTCATCCGATGAGTACGTATCCATATGCGTAGTCGACTCTTGTGGCGGTAACTTGACCGTGTTTGAGCAGGCAACAGACTGACAACGAAAGGTCGAAGCAATGTGTGGCGTATTGGAAATGCCCTCGAGACCTGTGAACACACTTTTCAGGCCCGAACTATCAGTGGCATCAGTGACCGCCGAAAGTTTTGAAACTCCAAGAAGTGTGACAACGGGTGAAGTGGTCACCACGGCCGGAGCGGAACCAGCAGCCAAGGCGCCAACGATAGTAGTCACTGCGGTCACGTTCGAGACCTCGTGAAGTATGGGGGGGTGGCTTGGCGCAAAAGTTTCCTTGGTTGAATCCTGGCCATGTGATACGACCACTTTGGCTTGGCCACGAGGGGTAGATGGCAGCGAAGGAGGCTTTTCCACAGTCGAATTTGATGTTGTCGGTGGCGCCAAAAATGGTTCCATTGTGGTGAGTCGCCGATCACCCGATCGATCCGATGTAGGATGAACTTCCTCTGCGATGGCTTGGGCTGGCATCACTACTTGGCACAATGGTATTTCACGGCGACAACTCCCTCGTGCGCTATTTGGAGCAGCAGAGCGTGCCGTGAACGAATTCAAGGTGCAATACGGCAGCGGCGCAGGGTCCTGCTTCACATGAGCCAAACTTTTCCGAATCGAGGAAGACGTGGCGCACGCTGCCACTTGCATGACAAGCGTCACGAGAAGTCCATCCCGGTCCATTTGCACGCGCGACTCTGTCACATGCAAGGTGACGCCGGCGTCGGTAGCCTCGTGGGAAAATCCCCATTGCAGTTTCGAGAGAGATGGCTTCACAGGTGGCTGGCCGATGAATCGAACGTGTACTTCGATGTGTCCGTCCCCATTCCACACGGCATCACTTGAGCTGAGACTCCAAGCCGCATTTGAGCAGTTGTCTCCAGGCATCGGCGGGTGAAGCATGTATAATTCATCAGTAGCTAATGGGCTGCTCGGGTTTTGTATCACGAGTCCTTGCGTGGAGGTATTCGCAGTAAACATGACTTTCCTCGATTCCGTTGTGGGAGTCAATTCGACACCCGGGGTTAACTGCGGCTGGGGCTTCAACAGCACTGGGGTATCTTGTTCGTCTGCGAATGGAACACCAATTGGTGCAGTAGTTGAAGCAATTGGCCCCGCGCGGGTAGCGTTTACGGCAGCCGTATTCTCTTTGGTTTGCGCGACCTCAGCACAGGCTGCGGCACAAACTACTGCAGTGGCGGACAGGTGCGCAACTTTTTCGTGAACTACTGCGGGCATCTCGTGAGGCAGTGTTGCTTGAGATTGGAGAAGCTGCTTAGTCTTGGGCGATGCACCGGGCAACTCGCACTGCAGCGGGCTCAAGGAGCAGATGCTAGTTGGCTGTGCTTCGACGTGAGAGTACACGACAGGTGCGCCTTTGTAAACGCGACTCACTTTCATCCAGTTCATCCGACTCGAGCTGTTGCACAGGGGAGATGCACCAACGTGCTTCTCTGGGCTTGCGATGTCGGTACCTTCGGGTAATGATGGTGACGTTGTCAACTCCTTTTTGGAATTTGCCAAAGCATTCGCTCTTTCTTCGGCTTCACGAAGTGACCGCTGCAGCTGCAGCTCCTTGCGCTTTAAGCCACGGATAATGGATTCTTGGACTGCCTCACGCGTCTCGTTCTCGAGTCGCAAGGTGGCTAGCGCTGCCTCGCGCTCAGCCTTGGCATCATTGAGCCTTGCGAGTAGCTTGGTTTGCACAATCTTCAGCTCCTTTGTCTCCCCCATTAGCCGCGCCACATCTTTCGCGAGGGTCCTACGCGAAGTCAAAACGATTGTACAGCAACGGTGGCTGACGTATTTTTGAGCTGTAGCTTGTCGTAGTTGTGGTCTGCGTCGGATAGGGCGCTTTCAAGGGTTGATATCTTCTCTTCGTACGCGGCGCGCTGCCGGCTCGTGAGCTTGGTAAGCTGCAGTGCGCTCGACGTGAGTCGCCGCTTTTGCCCCGATGACTGATCTAGCGTGTCTTGGATAAAGTCGGTTGTCGGCAAAAGCAGGTTTTCATCTGTAGCCACTTCTTCAACTTCGTCTGCTTGCTCCATAACAACCTGGTGCAATGACGCGCGAACCGCCTCGAGTATGTGACTCGCCTGTAACTTTGTGAGCATGACTAGCATCGCTCATCGTACTTGGCTCGTCACATTCTCGACACGAAGCCGGTCATCCGGAGGCATGGCCTCGGCGTTGGCGTCGTCAAAGTGCTCGAGAATCTTTCCAACGCGGTCGTTGATCTCGTCCACTTTAGCACGGTTGGTCACCGCTTGGCGGGCGAGCGCGTCGAGCTTAGCTTGCAACGACCGGGCGTCTGTTGGTGGCACCAACGTGGCACGACTTTGGTGACGCGCTGCTTCGAAGTCTTGGATGCCTGTTTTGATCGATGTCTACATAATATGTGTTGTGACGAATTCGACAACACCAAGATACATGGCGCACTTCCGAACCCGTGGATCGGCGGGGTGCGATGGTGTCGACCTTGCACCGGGCTCCAAGCGCATCCATGCTGCTTGACGAATGCAACGACGGGGGTTTTGCGACAACTAAATTTGGGTTTCACCGGTACTACCATCGACGACTGAGCTCGTCACGACACATACTATATAAACCAGAGGTGTGCGTGACTAAGTAGGGTAATTTTTAGATGGAACAGTGCACTAATGTTGTGACAGAATTGAACATAAATCATGTTTTACTCTGTTACATTTCTTTCAAACATGCCGAAGTTACCTTTGCTGGCTTGTGATTTCCAACCGCACTATTTCTTGTTTTCCTGCTTCGCGCGTGGAATGTGCCTGGACACGCTGTTGGGGTCGTGGTTTACGATGCCACCCGTATCGATCCAGATGTGAGCGGGTTCGATGGTGCTCAAGTCAACTTTCTTGTCCTTCGCCCACTCGATGAGGTTCTTAGGAGCACCTTCGTACCCCATGGCTTTGTCTTGGTAGCGTTCGAAGACGGTCCTGTCGATTGTCTGGTTGAACGACGAGCTGGCGCCGAGCGGGCGAAAGTGCTTCCAGGCGGCCTGCATAGCCCACTGCCGCCAATCCAGGGTCATTTGGTCCGGCGAGCGCAAGTGCTCCGTGCCATCGAGCTCCACAAGACGGTCGAATGCTAGACCCTGCGCTATCGCACACTTCTGGATCCAGTGACGGGGCACATCGCAGAGCACATCCGTTTCCGAGAAGCCGCCGCCCACGTTGCTGTGAGCCCCGACAAACCAGCGCTGCTCGATGTGGTGGAGGGCTTTTTTCTCCATCCTCCAGTCAGTGCAGTCATCAGGCACGTTTCTCACGTCGCGCTCGGCGAACCGCTGAGGCGGATCGTCGAATGTCATGACTTGAAACGGTAGGCGGTGTTCGTCGATCGCCATTGCGTGGCAGATGCGCTCCACGCTCTGAAGGTTCTGTCCGTACATGTGGCGGGTGCTGTTCGGGTCTGCAGCCACGACGTCGAAGACTCCAACAAACGTGAGACTGATGAGCTTGCAGTGCGCGCGCATAGCCTTCTCGAACGGCGACAAATTCGGGACGTCGGCTGCCGGGGTGTTGAGAAGATCCTCCAGGCTCTTGGCCAATAGGTCGACGTTGACCTTCTCGTAGTACGCCCACAAAGCGTCAACGGAGACTGGGCAGTCGGGGTGCACGAGGCCGCAAATATCGAGAAAGCCAATTAAGGCCCGCACCTCAAACGCCCCACGGCTGAACCTAGTCCCACCAATGCCGCAATGCTCGATGCAGGATAGATGTACCCGAAGAGGAACACCTTGTCGCCAGGAACATAGCGCTGCACAAGGTAGTCGTACACTCTGCGTATGATATCTGTCATTCCCTCGGCGAAAATACCCCCTGATATGGTCTCCCACCACGTGGTACCGACACCCTTGAAGTACTTTTTGATTTGTGTCGGCGACTCGGACGTGTCGACGTAAAGTTTGAATACGTTGGTGTGCGACGCTGGTGTGTTCCAAGTGCCATCCAGGAAGATCGCGATGTTCTTGGGTGCAGACATGCCGGTCCTGAGCGTCGAAAGCTAAAGTGATGACCATGCACCATTGGGCGGTGGTGATGCTCTCAGCTGGAATACGAAACGCAACGACACTTGGTCAATCGAAAATCGTCCCTTCGAAACAACTCGGCACGCCGCGTTGGAGTCGGAGATGCAGCAACCCGAAGGCCGTCGCGCAGATGACTGGTTGCGCATCAGAGTTTCTCCGGCCTTTGGTGTCGGATTTCGATAAGAAAATCTACTTGTCGTGAGAACTGACCTACTGGCACATCCCTAGAATCCTTCGCATTTCAACCCTTTGCTACCCAAGTTTCGAAAACCAGCGCGTCATTTGAGCCACAGAGTTAGTGCGTTTGCGGTCGCATTGGTTATCGAACGCTGGATGCAGTTGGTGGCGATGTCTTAATGAGTTTCTCAAAGATAGAATGCATATGATTCCTGACGATCCACAGGTCTTTCGAGCTCCAAGGGCTCCGAAGGTCAATTTCGTGTGATGAGCAAACTTGGTAATTGTTTTTCTAACGCCTCGAATTCAAGCTTTCTATCGGGTCTCTCATAGCTAGACGCTGAGTCATGTTTGTTCGAGGCCGGGCCGTCGCAAACGTACCACGTACCATAGCCCTTGTTCCAGTTTTCATGGTGAAATCTATCTCCATGAAGCCGAGCATCGTGTTACAGGGTCTTAAGGTGGTCCGAGTCGTTGACAAGCGGTACGGTGGCATCGATCTCGATGAGCGAGGGCACGCGAATCCTAACCGGTGGAAACTCAGTAGGCTCGTTGTCGTCTTCGTTGCTGCTGTCCTCGCTAGCTTCAGACGACGAGTCGTCATTGCTGCTTGACGACGACACAGATTCGCTTTCATGCATCTACGGTAGTCGTGAGGTTTTGCACCCGATCATGCGAACAGACATCGCGGACATCGATGGTGCGGGCCTCGTACGCCCGGAGCTTTGAGTCGACGAAGGCGAAAAACACTTTGGTTAAGCCGTTCGAGACAAAAAAGGTACTCACGAGCACGACGGCAAAGGTCGCGTACGTCGCGGACGACCATGTGTCGCGGAAGAAGAATTCGTTGACGGCGCGGCGCAGGGCGGCCTCCATGCGCTCAACAGTTTTGCCAGTGGAACCGGCGGCTCAAGGATTTGTGAATTTTGTCGACCATTTCATCCAATGAAATCACTCCTCTTGGAAGCCCTTAAAGTGCTCAAGCAGCTCTGGCTCGAGGTGCTCCTGGGGTATTACCTACTGTGTCTTGCCCCTTCTATAGACCAGTGCTGCCGGCATCATGTCGGGGCTCAGCAGCTAATGCGAACGATTAAAATGTTTGGAAGCCAAGTGCACTATTTGTTAATTCGAGGAATTTTAGACCAATGGGAAGGCATTGGTGCGATCTTCGCGAAAGGACATTGCCAATTTGGATCGACGGTGGAAAGAACGATGCCATTGACCCCGCAGTATGAGTGGAGCCAAGATGAAGCATCGATTTCTCTGCGCGTTCCGCTAAAGGGCACGAGCCGCAAGGAGGTTGACTTCTATGGTATCTCCTTGCCGATGGTTATCGCTTAGCGCCATGGTAGTCGCCGACTTGGTAATTAAGATCAACTTCAAGCCGTACGTGCTCATCCTCGACTTGACCGCGACGATCGACCCAGCAAGTACAATGATAAAGCTCATCGACGGAGCCATCGACTTGACCGTGAAGAAGGTTTGTTTGTGTGAGTAAACTAAATGGTCCCAACTTGGCCCAGGAATCTCCGGGAGCATGGAAGGAACTGACCTTTCACGGTGCAAAATCCGACGTCTTAGCGCGCCGCAAAGCGTCCATGGACCGCAAGACTGAGATGGAGCAACAGGTGATGCCGTGAATCGATTGCGTCCGCTGATATGTCATAGTGGTTCGAGAAACGCAAGGAATTGAAGTACGCGACGGAGAAAAAGACTCTGCGCGACCAAGTCCACCCTGTTTGTTTTAACTCCACTTACGTCTTGCTTACAGATGGCTCTTGAAGAACACGAGCGACAACGCCTCGACGACCTCAAAGCGGACGAGAAGCAGCGCGAAGAAGTTGCTTTGCTTCGGCAGCTCTTCACTAAGCCAAAAGCCCTAGGAAGCCATGTACCAAACCTTTAAGCAGCTTCAGTGCCCAGCTGCCCCCAAGCACGTGGCAGAAAAGCGACCCATGATGGAGAAGCGTGCTTTGGAGCCGATTCTTGAGGCTCAAATGGACGGCACGTTTGACGTCTCACACGACGCTGTCGACGAAGACAACCAATGGAGCGACACGGAGTCCGAGGACGATACGGTTTCGCCGGCGATCTGCCCTGAGTTGGCCGCGCCTCTAGCCGGCGGCGGCGAAGACGATGGCAACATCGTCTACATCCCGGCTCCTCGGGACTCGCTACAGTCCAAGATTAGCTTCACGCCTCGCGTCTTTCCAACTCCAAGCCGCGAATCCACCGCCGGTAGATCTACGCATTTGTCTTCACTTCTAAATACAGCGAGCAGCTGACGAAGAAGACTGGCTCGTCAAGAACCGCAAACACCTGAAAAGCCACAAGGGACTTAACGCGCAGTACGCGCAAGACATCAGCGAGACGGATCGTGCGTTCGTCCCTCGGAGGGCACACTCGACAACCCATCGTAGCCACGTGGCTCAAAGCCAAGGCCGACGATTTCTACCACCACCGCGACTTCACGAGCGCCCGAAACGCCTACACCGAGGCGCTGAGTGTCGACCCGTCATTAACAACGTACGCGTTCCCAAGCGTTGCACAACGCAAATCCAGGCGTAGGTGCCTCTCCAACCGCGCTGCATGCCACTTGCACTTGGGCTCGTTTCAGGTACGCGCTGCAAATTTCCTAGGTGTCACGAGCATAATAGCTCTGCGCTGACGACTGCACTGCCGCTCTGGCGCAGCTGCCGGACACAGGCGCCTCGCCAATGGACCCATGCGGCTCGCACCGGCTGAAAGTCCGCGTCCTCGTGCGTCGGGGCACGGCTTACTCCCAACTGGGCCTCTATAGGTCCGCCTTGCGTCTTGCTGGTGGCTGACGTGGCGGTAGCCAAGCCAAGGCTGACTACGGGGTCGCGCTGACGATGCATCCCGAGAACGAAGCTCTGCAATACGACTTTGCCAAGATTACGCGGCTCGATGAGTGCGCGCGGGAAAAGGTCAAGGCCGACTCCGCCTTTGCAAGCCGCGATTTAGCTGGAGCCGTCGAGTTGTACGGGGCCGCGTTGGCCATCGACCCAACCTTTGTCGCGTATGACTTGGGCCCAGTCGGCAGCTTGGTATCTCAACGGTGGGTAGATGTCTTTCAAACCGGGCGGCGTGCTACTTGGCGATGCTGGACGCGCCGCGCTGCATTGCCGATTGCACCCGCGCCCTCGCGTTGTTACAGGCAGGCAGCTGGTCTGAGTTGGACCCAACTTAACACCCCCTGTAGCAAACTGTGCCCCCCGATGCCCACGGAAGCATCATTACGCTGTCATCGGTGCCGCCACCCGGATCGACGAAGCGGCGCGAGTGGGTTCTCAAGACTCTCATTCGCCGGGGCACGGCGCATGCTTCGATTCACGCGTACGCGGCTGGTATACCTTCCTCGCTGTAAGAGGGTCGAGTTACACATGCGTAGCTAAGGCCGACTTCGCTGATGGTCTAACGCTTGATCCAACGAACGACAAGCTGGCACAAGACCTGCAGTGTGTCCGAGAACTCGCCGCCGCACCTGAAGCAAGCGCGGAGTGAATGGTGTCAATATACTTGTAGACTAGCTGTACAGGGGTGAGGTTGTGGCAGATTGACCGAGGATCGATAAAGCGGCGTTGTATGAGCGTTGCTTAGCATTGTCCTGACTACAGTGGGGGTAGAAAAATAAGGCCGCAAACCTAACCCCCAACCTGACCTCTCTTATATTATAATTTGAAAGAGGTATTGAACTGTGCAGTCGCTCTCAATAATTGGTTAAAATACTCCAACATCGGATCACTTTTAATGTTAGAATTTATAATAACAAAGAAGTTCAAGCTGGTCCAAATTAGCCAATGAGAACACAGGAATTGACTGTCCCCTGCGGCCTTATTTTTCCTGCCCCACTGTACCTACAGTACTAAGTACAAAAATGTAGTATGAAGATTTTTATTATATATTTGCTCTGCGGCGCATGCTTTTTTAATACATATTAAAAGCAAAATTGGGGTAGTCAAATATAAATGAAAGCAGCTTCCATTAAATGATCTCGAAGTTGGCTCGGTCCTGGACGAAACTAATTAAAGCAGCACGCATTGTCGGTGAATTATTCCGCAGACGGCATCGGGTACTGAAAATTGACAATGCAGCTACAACTGGCGAGCTTGGCGATCGTCCATTCTACCAGCACACCCGTGCGTTATGCATGCTTTTGCTTGTGAGTATCCTCCGGGTGATGGATACAGATGGAGAATAAAAATGTACAAAACCTTTACAAATGAATACGCACTGACAACTTATATTATCTAGGAATGCACTAGTATTAAATATTTCGATAAATATCTGGTTCCTTCAACAGACACTTCCACGATAAGAGTTTCACATCTTCCACTACACCCCTTGGACGTGGCGTCGATCGACACCAAACCATTGCGCTGGTACGTGCCCAGCCGATGCACCCATGAAGGCTCGTGTTTAATTGGCTAAGTTTTGCCTGTCAATATTGGCGCATACGAGCCAGGCACAGACGACCACTTGTTTCTCCTCGCGATGGACGACCACGGATTCTTGTTCGTTGCTGTCGTTGCTCTCGCGCTCGTGTTCGTCTACCAGCGCTTCGGCAAAAATGAGCCCTTCATCGAGGGCATGGCTTTTCCCCGGGCGCTGCATGTCCCATTCATTGGTGTTGCTCAACAGGTCGCGACGCTGGCTGGCATGGAGCGCCTTTACGTGGATGCAATTGATGCCGATGGTCTTGTTTCCTGCCGCCTCATGACTGTGCCATGCATTGCCGTAACGCGGGCCGACCACGTTCGCCAAGTTTTCTGCGCCACAAGCTACCGTGATCGAATTCCTGTCATCGAATCCCATATCGAACGACTCATAGGCCGCAAGGCGCTGCCTATTCTTATGCACGACGAGTGGAAGGTGCACCGTCGTCTTGTTTCGAGAGCGTTCCACTGGCAGAACCTCGTTAAAATGGTTCCCGCAATGACAACAGTTGCAGAAACGTTGGCGTCGGCCTTGCTGGAGAAAGTCGATGCTGTCGAGGTTTTGTCTCTGCTGCAGCTCTCGGCCCTCGACACGATCGGACTCTTGGGCTTCGGCTGCGACCTGCACGCGCTGCGCGACGGCAGCAACCCGCTGGCAAACGCATTCAGATTCCTGCTGAACGAGACGAACCGACGGTGTTTCCAAGACGCTCTCCACCCCGCAAGCCACCTCATGTGGCTGCCAACACCCGCCAACATTCGATACCGGCGCGAAGCCCAGATTGCGCGGTCGACGATTGCTACGCTCATCTCGCACCGCGTTGCGACGCACCGTACTGGAGGTGCTGCGCACCACGACCTTTTGGAAGCGATGTTAGATGCGGCTGCCGACGACGGGGATGTCATGGCCCCCGACCTGCTTGCCGACAATGTGCTGACCTTTTTCTTCGCTGGCGCAGACTCAACAAGCATGGGCATGGCATATGCACTATATTTGCTTGCAGCGCATCCAGACGTGCAAGCCAAAACTGTCGCCGAGATCGACGCTGTCCTCGGGCGCGAAGGAGAAGTCACGTACGACGGATTGCAGAAGCTACCCTACACGTCGGCGGTGCTCACTGAAGCTCTGCGCTTGTATCCCCCTGTGGCGACTGTATACCGCAACTTGGTGAACGATTTGCCCCTCGGCAAGTATGTGATTCCTGGCGGTACGCTGGTTTCGCTCCCGCTTTGGTTCGTCAATCGGTCGCCGCTCAACTGGGGGCCTGACGCCAATGAATTCAAGCCCGAGCGGCACTTGGAAGCTCTCGACAACGACGGCATGGCAGCGAAGGACAAGGCGTTCCGATTCATGACGTTTTCTGGCGGTCCGCGCAACTGTGTGGGCATGCGATTTGCTGTTCTGGAAGCGACGATCGTGCTCGTATCAGTGCTACGCAAGTGTGTATTGACGCGACCGAAGGGCGCTCCAAGCGTGTACCCGAACAAAGTGGGCATCACCCTCAAGCCGGAGCGCGGCATTTGGCTGCACGCAGTGCCTCGCATGGCTTGATTTTTCACGCTGACGAGCTCAGAGACTATGAAGCGGATTGTCGTCGGGTTTCCAGTGATAATCATAAGTGTGCTCGGTACGAAGTCTGCGTTTGCGCTACACCATGCTGCAGTCTGTGGCTCTGTTTCACATCGCCATTGAAGCAGCTTTAAGGCACCCCTGCTGTGCCCCCAGCCAGTAATCATCTCGAGCACTGCAAACCCTCCTCGGCATTGGAACCACTGGGAAAGGCTCGATTGAGCATAGAGATGCTTCGCGTCTCGACGCAATGCTTGCGCGAGGCTGCCTTTGCCGAGGCTGGATGGAATCTTCATGGCCACCAAGAGTTCGCCGCGCATTACTTGGGCGAGGCGAGGAGGGAATTTCGAGTTTATGACGTCCTATGACGTTTCTACGGGGTAGGGGCCGGAGCAGCCTTGATTTCAGCCTCGAGCCACTCGACGTTGCGATAGGTGACGAAGCCCGGCAGGCTTGTGCGTCGCAGCCAGCTGAGCACTTCTTCAAGCGGTAATGCCGAGATGACGTCCGTCGTCGCGCTCGTAAGCTCAACCTCGAAGTGGCACTTCAGCGCTTTGGCCGCTTGCGTTTTAAGGGTCTCGAACACGGCCCGGTTGAGGCCTTTGCGGATGAAAAGGAAGCGTAGACCTGGGCGCTGGATCATCACTGGGGGCGTGATGCTGGACGCGACGGGACCCGAGAAGCGCTGTAGATTCGGGGGGAGTTGCCGGGCTACCGCTACATAGCCTCTTGAGGCCTCTGAGACCCCTCGCGCAGTAGTACCTTGCGCGGCCAGCGCCATCATACCATTCTCTCCCGCCATCAAACCTACACCAAGAAGTATGTGTGCCTGGTCCAGAGTAGTCCACTCGTACCAGCGACGTGGGCGCCCGTAAGAGCGTTTATGCTGCGGTACATTTCGTACTGAGCTGGGTTCATGCGTGAGCGAGGATCGTCCAGGAACACCGTACCTTGGAGATGCTGATGCTGCAGAGCCAGCCCTGCCTCTGACACCGCGGGCGCAGCGCGGGCAGTGGCCAAGGCGGCCTGGTGCGTTGAGCTGTTGACCGTCACCACATTTTCTTCCGTCGAAATGTCGATGGGCGTTTCGCAGTTTGAGCACATGATCGACGCCACGTCCTACAAACGCGTTACGGACTTTCGGCTCAAGAGACGTACGGCATCGAGGTCGTCGATCGGGTTCGAGTGGTTGCACTGGGAGCAGAGCGCGCGCTTATAGTGGGCATTGGACGCGTGCAGCGAGTACGCCGAGATGTCGCGGCACGCCTTCTCCATGGCGAACTGCCGCAGCGCTTCTTGTTGCTCGATCTCCGAGATGCGCTCGTCCAGGTTTTCTTCGAACATGGTGTCTTGCTCGAAACAATCGACCTAGTGTCTGGCATGAGTCCAGTACGTCATCTTGTGTTCGACACACCATCCACTTGGATTTCTCAGCTAAAAGGCTTTCGAGAACCGCGTCCTTTGGGCCGTGGGCCTTCATCTTGGCCAGGACTTCGTCTGGCTTGACCGCCGCTGTGTGCTGCTGGGCTTGTTTAAAGTCGTGGATGCAAAAGTACTTGCGGATGTCGTCTCGCTGAAACTTGCGTTCGAGCGCCGTGTTGTCCACGACGCGCTTGCTCACGCCCTCTTTGCGCACCTGGAGGTCGTACACCTTTTTCTCCATCGTGCCCGCGGCGATGAGCCGGTAGACATACACGGGCTTCATCTGTCCAAAGCGGTATGATCGGCACATGCTCTGTGCGTCGTGGCACGGGTTCCAGCACACATCGAATATCACGACGCGATTGCCACCGCAGAGATTCACACCTACAGCACGTGTCTGCCGCGGCTTGAAGGACCGGTGTGCGTACCTTCGCCGCCGGCCTTTGTCGAGATGAGGATCACGTCGACTTCTTCGCACGGGTCGTTGAACTGGGAGATGTACTTGAAGCGCAGCTGCTGCGGCGTCGAGCCGTCAATGCGAATGGCGTGAATTTTCTCAAACGTCTTCTTCTTGGTGTTGTATTCGTTGAGCATCGCTTCGATCACGTTCATGGACGTAATGCTTTGCGTGAAGACCGTGACGCGATCCCCGATCTCGCGGCACGCGCGGAGAATGTGCAGCAGCATGAGCATCTTGCCAGAATTCTCGGCGATGCCCGTCACGTACGACGGTGGGAAGAGCGGTTCAGCGAAGCTCAGGCGGTGCTGCATCGTGCGGGTCATGGCCTCCATGGCCTCAATGTCGCTGTCGTCGCCCTAGCAGGAGCATGATTATCGCACCGCATGCAAGGCTCAGAACCCACCCCATCATCAAGAATCGAGGCCGGCGCGGGACCAGCGGATGCAGCGGCCGCATCCTTGGCGCCTTCGTCGTTGAGCTGCTTCATCGAGTTGAACACGACGTCCGGATGGTTTGAGATCGCAAGCGAGATGTGGTACCCGCCGAGTACATCGACTTGCTTGAGCTGCTTGCCCTTGGGGATGCCTTCGCGCAGGAATGCCTTGTAGATTTGGACCTACCACCAAGCGTCAGCTCGACGGGTGGCAACGAACGACGCACCTGCAACGTCGAGAGCTTGCAGAGCATAACGTATTCGTGCTTAGGCGGCAACTGCGCATGCAGGTACGAAGCGTCACGGCGCAGAACTAGCGGCGACAGCTCCTTCGTGAGCACGTAGGCGCGCTTGCGACTGAGCGCCATGTCTTCCGGCGAACTGTCCTCGAAGCCGCCGTTCTCGATTGGGTCCACGAATCGGTTTTTGAACTCTTGCTGGGAGCCAAGGAAGTTGGGCCTCGCAAAATTGACCATGGTCCAGTACTCCATCATGTGGTTTTGCAGTGGGTACCCCGTGAGGATGATGCGTCGCTTTGTTTCGACCTAAGGTGGCTATAAGCTCATACAATGAAGTAGTAGGACGTGCGTAAGAGAGAGCGCGGACTAGCTTGGACTTGGCATCGCGAATACGATGGCCTTCGTCGAGCACTATGAGATCGGGGCCCGGCGCGCAAAGCGCTTCTTGGACGTCTTTGAGCTGATTCTGAAGCCGTAACGAGTACTTATTAGTCTTGATTTTCTCTTCACCCGTGGCTTGAAGTACTAAGCCGCGGTACATTTCATAGCCCATGACCATAACCCTGTTCTCGTGAGTGCTGGACGATGGTGGAGAATACATACCCGCCGCGTTCCTGCCAGTTGAGGATGCAATCGACGCGTTCCTGCACAGTCTTATCGGACTCGAGCGTCATAAGGCCCATGCGACGAAGGTCGTGAGGCGCCAGCCACTTCTTGAACTCTGCTTCCCAGTTGCGCACACAAATGGCGGGTGCGAGGATCAGCGCCGAGTTGTACTTGGCAACTTTAACGCCGTCTTCGACCGTGACGGCACTTAGAAACGTGTGCACGGTAGCAACGACTTGCAACGTTTTACCAAGACCCATAAAGTCAGCGAGAATGCACCCGAAGCCCTAGATGGACTGCCTTCAAGCCCTTGAAAAATTGCGAGAAGTTTTACCTTGGGTCCGATCGAGATGTGACTCCACAGAAATCGGACGCCCTTGATTTGATGGGGCTTGAGCGCTCTTGAGATATCAGGGTGGATCAAGATAGGCTCGTTGTCCTCGCCAATATTGCCAGTTGGAATGGATCCATCTGCAAGAGGGTTGATGCAAAGCTGTCCATCGCCTGTCCACCCAGTCGCGGCGGAATCCTCCTTCTCATCTTCCGTTCGGAAGCGCTTCATGCGTTCCTTCTCCATCTCGCGCGCCTTGATGGTTTCCTCGTCGAGCTCGTCTTCGCCGAGGATATCGTGGAGCCGCTTCTTCCGCCGGGACTTAGGTACTTTGATCGCTTCTTCTTCGGCCTCTTCCTCCTCTTCATCGTCCGAGCTCCACTGAGCGATGTCGGGAATATACTCATCCTCGTTGGTTGCAGGAGCATCTTCTGGTGCTTCGGTGTCCGATGCATCTTCGTCGTCGCCGTCATCCATTTCTTCGTCTGCTTCGGCCCCAGGAATGAGGCCGTCGAGGGATGCACCGATGGGCAAGTCGCCGGCGTCCACGAGCAGGTCCGAGATGTCGCCAAGGACTTCCATCGGGCGCGGGTGCGTTGTTGAGAAATGCCATGGCGTATTTTATTCCTACAAACCACCAGTGCAATATCTTTGCGGTTGTTATTTAATTTCCCACCATAATCCAACGAAAACCTTCCAGAGTACATTTTAATCTGAATTGATTTTCACGATTCGAATTCCCGCAACAGACAGCACTTGATAATGCTGTCCATCTTTCACGTAGATAACGCCAACCGATACCCCGTCGCTGCCTTGATGCCAAGCGAACAGGCTTGAAGCAGCGGAGAAAGCTTACCTACGGCTTTGATCACGAGTGGTGTTGTTGAAGGATTTTGCCTAATTCCCTTGGGTGATGCTTCAGAAGCTCGTAACTGGTGGAGGGGCCGTTGCCTTCTCGCACACCACTGACAGCTATCACTCCCTGGTTGTTTAGGACAATGCGTTGTTTTTCGTTGGGTTGTTGGGTTCACGTATAACTGTGACTTCAACTAGGTGCAACTAGTGCTTTAACCCAATTTTGCCCCGATATCAGCAGCCCAATCAGTATGTGACGATTGGTGCTTTCAAACCAATTGAGACTGAAAATTTTATTGTTGCTCGTCGTTGCGTCAATGTACCTCACGAGGGATTGAACAGGTAGCACTTCACATCCTTGTCAAAGTTGCCACTTCTCGAGTTGATACACAACAATAAAAGTTGACTCCAGTGAACGTGGGTGTATAGGCTCCCATGTTTAATGCATCAAAACCCACATCGATGATGGTGTGATTATCTCGTCCCTCTATAGTTTCTGCTGCGAGACTCTTTTGTTGACCATTGTCTTGATCATGAGCGAAATCCATCCCTGCGCGCCATTTTTCGATACTATTTTTTGAGTTTTCAAAACTGGCGTCGGTAGGTTGAAAATGTTCATCCAGCAGTTCAAGGGTTTGTTTAGAAGAGCCGTTGGTGTACTCAAGAGTGACCAGGGTACGTTGGCAAGTTGTTCGGTGGAGCTGGCAAAATGTAGTCGCAACCTATAAAAAACGAATTTTAATCAACGAGCTTTTGAAAATGGTCTCATCACAACCGACTCGTATTGAAACTGCCAAATGACAATACGCCGACAGTGACAGCGGAGTCTTAGTAATGTTAATAAGGTTTTGATATTGAGAGCATCAGACCTTGATGGCAACCAGGAATACTTTGTCCTGACCATGGTAATTAGACCGCTTGGCTTCCATTTATGCATTAAAAGCAGACGAAACCAGATGTAGAGTCCGTGGAAGACTATTAAAGACGCGTGCAATAGCCTTGCAGTGGTAAAATGCATCAACTCGGCTTTCAAAATCACTTCATGCAGCGTCCAGCTTTTTATGCGAGAATGAGTTATTGGGGCCGTTGCATCATCACGATGTGAGAGGTTTCCACTTCATACTTCTCCTTTTCATATAGCGACATCAACATCGACTGCTCGAATTGCTCTACGCTTTACGCTCAGTAAGTGGTTCGGAGGAATCTCAGTGCTGCTTGTGACTCCTGAGATCCGCTGCTTCACCAAAAGGGGCAATCGGGTGTGCTTGAATAAATGTCAATATTGATATTGACGGCCTGCTCGAGACGGATACCTAATCTGGCGTATCCGGATATGTGTTGTGTTCGCGCAAAGGAGCAAATCCAATTTGACTAGCAGCAGCCGACATGACCGCCATCTTGACCGCCGAGCGCGCCCTTAGCCCACCGAACCTGGAGAATGAGTTGCTTGAGCACGTCCTCTTCTACGGCGGCAAGACTCGCCGGCGCTCGTATGAGTACTTGCGGTCGTTGTTGGAGTCGGCGTTGAGCTTTGCCGAGGTGCAGGCACACTACGGTGACGACATCACCGCCCAGCGCAAGCGCGTCTTCCGCGTCTTCCGGCACGTGGAAGAAACCATCTTAGACAAGGGCCTTTCCGAGGATGAAGCCAAGCTACTGCGCACGATCGCCCAGGTGAATGCATTCAAGCGCCTGCCGCGCTAACAAACTAACCAGGACATTACGGGGCTGGCATCGCCAACTCTTCTGCACGAAGCCATGTTTGTGCCCAACATCGCGAGTTTATTTAGCCCCGATCAGCAAGCAGCGTGGGCGGAAGACATCCGATCGCACAAGTGGCTCGGTTGCTACATCCAGACAGAGCTGGGCCACGGCTCCAACCTTCGGGCCCTTGAGACGACTGCCACTTTCATCAAAGAGGCCGATGCGTTTGAGATCCACTCGCCCACGCTCACGTCCATCAAGTACTGGCCCGGTGCGCTGGCTAACACAGCCAACATTGGCGTCATCTACGCGCGGCTGCTTGTGGACGGCAAGGACCTCGGTGTGCACTCGTTCTTGATCCAGCTGCGCGACTTTGCAACCCACACGCCGCTTCCAGGCATCACCCTCGGCGGCATCGGGAGTACGACGGCATCTCTCTTGTGTCCCGAGTCCCACTGATGACTGACTAGGCAAGTTCGGCTTTAACACAGTCGACAACGGCTTTGCCCAGTTCGATCGCGTGCGCATTCCTCGCTTGCACATGGCAATGAAGTTCAACACCCTCAGCAAGGACGGTGTCTACGCCCGGTACGCTACCTTGCGCTGTCCGCGGTGGCTCATACCGGCTGTCTCTTAGCGTGCAGGGCGCCAAGCGGGAAGTGTCATACATCACAATGCTTCAGATGCGCTTCTTTATGATCATCGGCAGTGGCAAGCAACTCTCCAAGGCCGCGACGATTGCCGTGCGCTACAGCGCCGTCCGACACCAAGGTGCGAACGCGAGCAACCCCTCCGAGGAGATGCAGGTTTCGCCGTCTTTCCAGCAACACACCTCATCGGCCACAGGTGCTCAACTACCAGTCGCAACAGCACCGGCTGCTCCCGCGGCTGGCCGAGAGCTACGCCATCATCATCGCAGGCAACCGCCTCCTTAGCTTCGCACAACGGGCGACAGAAATGGTGGCGCAGGGCAGCACGGACGCGGGTGTCCTCGCGCTCACCCACGCCACGGGATGCGCGGTAAAAGTGTTTGCCTCGGAGCTCTCAACGCGCGGCATCGAGATCTGCCGTCGGGTACGTCGTTGCCGACACCGAGACGCTAGTACGGTGCTAGGGCTGCGGTGGCCACGGCTACTTGCAAACGAGCGGTACTTCAGGAACCCCCTGCGGCAGCCAACTTAAGCTCTTTTCTAGGCTTACCCGTACGTCAGTCCATCCTCAGACAGGCGACGATGTGTCTTGTGTAGGAGCTCGTGGCCTACAACGCCCAGTTCGTCACGGCCGAGGGTGAGAACTACGTACTCTCTCAGCAGGTGCGTCACTGAGGAGGCTTGCGGCCGCTAAGGCAAACGCTCCAGACGACCAAGACGCTGTTGAAAATGCTCGCGGCTGCCCGTGCCGGAATGGTCGCTTCTCTCCCAGCCGAGCTTCGCGTAGGAGCACCCAGTGGCGAGTGCCTCTCATGTTGCCTAGTTCTTCGAAACCATCGACGCGCCGGTGGAGGTCTGGGACGCGACACAGCTCACTAGCGCCGACTACGAGGCGCTGTTCCAAGCCCGCCTCCTCGGCATTTTGGTGCAAATGGAGTCGACGGCGGCGGCGTATCCATCGTTGGAGGAGGCCATTCAGGCCAACTTGATTCTGTCGCACCACCTCTCGATGGTGCTTGCTGAATTTGCGGGCCAGGCAATGACAGAGTGTCGTAGTGCTTTGGAAAGTTCGTACTTGTGCGCGAGTTCGCGGCGCTGCTCAACACAACGCCCATCGCCCCGGAGAACAAGGCGATCTTGGACGACGTATTTGCACTCTTTTGCGTGTCGCAGCTGCTTGAAGACATGAGCGACTTCTTGGCCCTCGGATGTCTTCCGCTAAAGGCTGCGTCGCAGTGCCAGACGCTCCAGATTGCGATTCTAGGCCGCCTGCGCCCGCATGCCGTCACTCTAGTCGATGCGTTCGGCTTTTCGGACATAGCACTCAACTCGAACCTCGGCCGCCACGACGGCAACGTGTACGAGGCGCTCATGAACGCGAGCCGCGCCTACTCGAACGACTCGACCGTCTCATTTGACGAGTACCTCGAGCCCCTCCGTGCGAAGGCCCGGCGCGCCAAGCTCTAATTGCTGCTTATCGTTTGGACAGCGCGCAGTTAATGTAAACGAGCGAATACCGCATGGGCTTGCGGCGTAATGGTTGCCACTCTGTAGCGTCACAATCTCGGGTCGGTGGACATGGCAAACGCAGCAGCGCCCGCAACCGTGCCCAAAGCCCTCCTTAGTCAAGCTCGACGCTGCACAATCGGTAGCACAAGTCCTTCGGTAGAGCCCCCACACGCGTGCGAGCATCTGCTTGATTGGGGCAGGTGTCGGTGACAAGACCATCGTCGGCGGTGGCCACACATTCCTGCAGCATTGTGGGATCAGGGTCGCGTCATGGGTAATCACTTGTGGACCACCACGGGTCCTATAATAATATTTGATATTTGGGTACCCTACTCAAGATTTTATCTTTATATCAATAAGTACTTTTTTTTGTACGTCCCAGTGGGGGACCATCGTATCTTGCTACGGAGCATATCCATCCGGAAATTAATTTGAGTCGTCCGGTTGTGGTGGCTGGGACACCCGAAAAATCACTTTGCCAATCACCCAACGACGAGCATGCTTCGCTTGCCGCTCGTGCTGGCCTTGGCCTCGGTGGCCGCTGCAGCGAACGCGACGACAGCGCCCGAGGCCGAGAGCTATGCTGGCCTCAACGCCGCTCTCTCAATCGTGGGGCTCCTCTACCTTTTTCTCGGTCTTGCGATTGTCTGCGACGACTACCTCGTGCCGGCCATCGAAACGCTTTGCGAAAAGCTTAAGATTCCTGAGGAAGCCGCCGGTGCATCTTTCCTTGCCTTTGGCAGCGCGGCGCCTGAGATTCTTCTCAACGCTGTTGCCACGGCCGAAGGGCAACTTGAGTCCATGGAGTCGAGCCTGTCCGCCATTCAAGGCTCGGCCATTATCGCGTTTGCCTTGATCCCCGCGCTTTGTGCGCTTGTGTCGCCGTCGTCGTTGGCCGTCTCTTGGGGTCCCATGGCGCGTGATTCGCTTGTCTATATCATCAGTCTCGGTGCACTCGTTTACACGATGCGCGACTCGAACGTCACGGCGTGGGACTCGGCGTTGCTCTGCATCATCTATCTGGTCTACCTTCTTCTCATCTTCGTGCCGATCTGGATGCGCGCTCGTCACCCGTCCGAAGATGATGAAGCGCACAACTTTGTCATGCCCACGGGCAAAGACGCGCACATGATTGACCAGGCCCTTCATCCGCACCACGCGCTGCTGCCCACGACGTACGGCACGGCCAACGTCGCCGCCCCCGAAGGTACCGCCCTTGCCCTCCATAACGCTAGTACTCATCACTCACAGAAGCTGTAGAAAATGGCAACTGCTGCCTGGAGCTCACGCGGCAGATCGTGGACGTGCTTTCGCGGCCGTATCGTATCCTCTTCGCTTTCACGCTTCCCGAATGCAACGCCGACTCACCGTCGCGTGGCTATTACCCGCTCACGCTCGTGCTCTCCATCGTCTACGTCGCGCTCTTTTCGGCCGGTGCACTCTATCTCACGCGGCTCCTCAGCGCGGCGCTCCATCTGTCGACGACGGTCGCTGGTGTGACGCTGCTGGCTCTTGGCGCGCAGATCCCGGACGCCATCGCCTCCGTCGCCCTCGCACGCGCTGGTAGCCGCTCTTCTCTGGAGGTGGCTCACGGAACGTAGGCCATGCCGACGCTGCCGTGTGCAACGCCATCGGGTCGCAGGTGATCAACGTGACGCTCGGGAGTGGGCTCCCGTGGCTCCTGTACAACTGGTTCCATGGCGCGGTGGGTTGGCTAGTGTATGTGTGGGTGCTGATCGTTGGCTAGATCGCGCTGCCTTTCCAGGACGAAACCGTGCTCTGGAAGTGGCTCGCGGCCATCATCTTCGCCTACCTGGCGCTCAACTTCCGCGGTGTCCTCTGTGCGTGCTGCACCAAGTCCAAGGGCTTCTTCATCGGCCTCAGTCCCCGCGATGGCATTGCGCTCCTTGTCGCCTACGCCGTCTGCAACGCGTACCTGGTCTGGACCTTGTAAATGCTGGGAATACACTCGCATGACAACAACGTGCACAACTTGAGGTCTTAAGCTCGTGGCTGACTTTTTGGGTGAAGGAGCAATAAAAGAAACTGTTCTTTAGTCAATCCGGTTCTTTTATTCGGCTGCCGCATACCCAAATCGACCGACGGCCATGATCAACCCGCTCGTCGCCCTTGTCCTCGTCGGCTTCGGCTACCTCGGCGGGCGCATCGACTTGGGCCTGCACATCCGCATGTTCGTGCACGAAGTATATAACCTGCCCATGCCACAGAAGGGATACGTGGCGGTGGGACTGCTCACGCTCGCGGGTCTCTACCTGTTGCTGCTGCTGCCGCTGGTTGCAATTGCGACTCATGAGCGGAGCGAGAGCCTCAAGAACGAGGTCAACAACCCCACATCCGTCGTCGCCACGTCATTCCGCAGCGAACTTCGTCGGCGCGGCAGCTACAGCATGAATTACATCAACGACATCAAGTCTCATGTCATGGCTCGTACATAGCATCTTTTTATTACGATTATGCACACGCTGTGGCATCGTCAAGGCAGTAAATCAATGCCCATCAACACTTAGTACATAGGATCGTAGCGTTCCATGGCACCTGAGACCGCATCTACGACCCTAAACACCTCGTGATAAGCCGCAGGCTGAGTTCATACAGCCTACCGTCGTTCGTTCATGACGTAGACAAAGCGAAAGCCTCCCGTCTCATCAAAGCGCTAGCAGAAGGCGTGAGAACCCTTGGAATTACACGAAGAGACATGCCTGAACAGTGCGCAGGCGGCGAGTGTTGTCGATGGACGTGATAGTTTCGACCATGACGGGGCGGCCTACAGAACACATTGGACTGATGCTCGCAGGTACGCGAAGTGCGTACCAGTACGCTTGGATGTCGCAGTGATGATGAGAATGTTGGCGCCGCATTCTTGCATCGTGATATCGGTGCCGCGCAGGGACGGGTCATCCGTCTCAACCTACAGAGTTGTTCGCTGCGGAGGCATCAATGCTGGCAGTACCTTAAGAATACCGTCGGCTGCAGGCTTGATCCATGAGTGCTGCGTCGTTGTGAGACCACTGATAGAGGTGCGCATTTGCCGCAGGTTCCAAACGCCTGATCAGAACGTCAAGACTCGTGCGTCATGTAAGGTTTGCTGGACTACCTTCTTCGCGGAACGTCAGCTCACAGGAGCACACCTGCGTTCCTTCATCTTGTGACGGGATGGACTCGAGTTCGCCGTTCCAGCGTCCTTCCATGCTAGAAGTCGCGCGCAGTAGGCTCGAATGACTACATGGTCGAGAGGTACCTCGGAAGGACGTGGTAGCTGCAGCCGTTGACGAGCACCGACACTTGGTTGAAAAACGATCGACCCGTGCCGCCTGCATATTTCATTCAGGAATGCAAATGATAGCGTCAACTCACCCTTCTGGCGAGGCAAAGGGGCACTCTTCGGCGACGAGCGCGAAATGATGCTCTTGTCGAAGCCCAGATGATGCATGGTACCATCTATGATCGTATGTCAGCTCTCGCTAGCCACTACCAGTGATAGTGCCTTCGCCCGCAGCCCAAATGTTGTCTACCACAATCGGATGAGCCCGTGGCAGGAGGAACAAGATACCTTGCTGCATCATCTTGAGGTTGGCTTGTTCGTGCATGTGGCGCTGCTTAATAGCATCGGCGAGGACAGCATAATTGACGGGCCGAAAGGGCTCATGGAGTGTCTCAATATGGACCAAGATTGCTCCATCGTTGATGCCATGTTCGGCGATGGACTTCTCGTCCTGAAGCTCCTTTCCACGGTGCAGCAGCACGATATAGTCGAGGCGCCCTTGAACTTTACCACTCTTCTGGTAGGCAGCCTAACGAGTGCTTAGCCCAAATACCATGAGGTGCTATACCTTGACGGCGGCAATGCTGTCGTTCACGTCGAACTGGAGCTGGATCGAGTGGATCTATACGTTCACAGGTTGGTCAGGACAAGCTCACGTGATCATGCATGCACCTCGTTCTTGATATGAAGCTTGATCGACATGCTCGGCTCGTGTCCGCTTCTTTGTGGGGAAATATCTTTTGTGAAAATGGGCCACAAATCAGGCTGCAAAAATCTCATTTTCAAATAAAATGCCAACCAGACGAAGTACCTTGCTCGTAGTATACATGTATTTTATAAGCATTTGGATGCAAAAATACGACCGGAAGTCTTCTCCAATGTTCTAGAACTTCAAGTGCGCCAAGTGCGGCCCACAACACCTCGAGCACTTGAGCCTTCGTTGTCCAGGTGCTGGCCCAAGTTGTTCCAGTTTGAATGCAAGGAGGCAGTCGCTTTAGGCACGTAATGCGGCTATGCGAAGCAGTACACCCAATGCTGACCAAACTTGTGGCGCGATTATGCACCACGCGTTCGAGTCTGACTCGGTATAGTTCGCTGCCACCTTGTAAGGCGTGCTCCGAAGAACAAGGCGTACACAAGGCATAGAATGACTAACATGAACTACCTACAGCGGAAAGCCTCAGCGCCTGCCGCATAGACGAACTCCTGCCTTTATGAAGTTAGTCTGGAAGCTGCCAGTTTGTGAGATTCGAATCGAGTTGGTTCAAGCAACACACGATATCCTCCATGTGATACTTGATTCTCCTCGATGTCATCTTGAAGACCAGTCTGTCATCTTGGCCGAATGTCATCGTCGGTGGTAAAGGTTCGCTTTTGAATGTAAACGTCAGCCGGCTCAAAGATGGTGCGCCATACGCCAGTACGTATCTTACACCCAACACCCGTCGACGCCGTTCTAGACGCGCTTAGCATCATAGTACGAGCCTCCTGCAGGCTTTAAGTCACATATCTAGTGGTCAGCATCTTCACCTCCTGGGCTTCGTGGCTTCGCACGTCGCCCTCAGTTTGCTCTTTGCCGCTGGAGCGCGACATGACGTGGCACGCCTAGCGATCAAAGCGAATTGATTGGCTGAAATTCCGGCTTGTATTCGTCATCTGGGCGCTGATTGGTGCGCGTGATTGGCGTCGCTTTGGCCGAAGTTGGCACAACGCACCTGCCGAAGATGACCCACACGTGGTGGCACCTGCCGGCCGTCGCCACCAGCGTCGTCGTGCTGACGTACGTCTTGTACCGCACGACGACGGAGCCTGCGTAGGTCCACGCTCTTATCCCAAGGCCCTCACGGCCAGGCCGTAGGCACGTTCAGCAGAAGAAGAAGGCGCTCAAGTTACTCGAAGAAGTGCAAAGCATTGTCGACGCCGTGCGCATCAAGCTGGACGCGCTTGAGGTCGATGTTCAGCGCTACCTCGAGAAGATCAAGGAGCCCGCCCTCGAGGCTGAAGACAACAGCCTCAACTCGTGTACTCCATCCGCCGGCGATATTGTCGGCGCTCACGAGCTTCGTAGACTACCACTTTAATTCAACGGGAAAGAAGCTCAAGACCAAGTGGGATTCGTTTGATGTGGACGCAGAGCTTGAACGCCTCGACCGTGAAGAGGCCAACCAAGTCCCTGCGCCTGCTGCCCCAAGCTCAGCCACATCTCCGCCGTCAAAGTCGCAGCTCGAGCAGCGGGCTGGTGGCCTCGAGTTTGAGTTCGAAGCGGTGCGCCCTGGTCCATGATTGGTATAGCTCACAGAGCTATAGGTTCTCGGGTACTTGGACTCGTCAATTCGCGGCGACGACGACGTGCGGATTGTGCGCAAGCAAATCGTGGGCGCCATCAACGACATCCACCTCAAGCGCATCGATGGGCTGCGGCAGCAACTGGCTCACTAACATGCACTGTGTACTCTGTTTAAGAACGCTTCACTACTGGCTGTAGAGACCTGCAAAATGGGCTTTCATGTGCAGGCACCCGCGAGCGATGCCGAGGTAGCAGCTGGCTTGCTTCATGACGCCGATTTCGCGCAGATCTTTAGCGAGTTGGTACGCCTGCTCGAAGTACCGCGCTGCCTTCTCGTGCTCGTGTTCGCGGTTGGAGAGAAAACCAAGCTGCATCCATGCATTGACCTCTGCAGATCTGTCTTGGACCGTTTGAATGAGCTGGAGGTGCTGATCCATACACGCCCGCGCCGTGGGCAAGTCGCCCTGGTCGATATGAGATGATACATTCGCGGATCTGGCGCACCTGCCGACTCGCGAGGAGGCCGAGATTGCCCACAGCAATGCTCTGCCCATATGCGCTGTTGAGACGAATGGCGAGGCGAAGTGCTTCTTGGTGGTGCTTGGCTGCTTCGGCAAACTAAAATGTGTAAGCTCGTGCTGCGGCGCTAGTGGTGAACCCGCGCAAGGCTACCGAGGGTCAGACCGAGGTTCGTGTGGGCCACGAAGGTGCCCGCGTCGTCCATGTTGAGATCCAGGTGGTTTTGATGAAAGGACATGGCCTGCAGCAGCTCAGGGCTCTCCGGCGCCGTGAAGCGACCTGTGTACCCAACGTTGCCGGACGAGAGCAGCTACTTCCCGAGGCAATACGTCGCTGTACCAGGTGGCAGCGCACCTGGTAATTGACGCCGATGCACGAGTGTACGAGGGCGCGGAAAGCAAACTTGTCCGAGTCTTTGAGCAGCAGCAGGGCCTTTTTATACGCCTCAATCGCCCTTTCAAACTCGTCCAAATTGTCGTGAATGACGCCAATGCTAGCTCATAGTTAATCCCCGGTCTGAGACGTAACCATCGACGTACGAAAAGTAGGCTGTCGCTTCCGCCTCGAGGCGCCCCGCCCGCTTGCTCGACGCCGCCTACCCCAAACGCTATGCAGGCACCGAACAGAGGTAGAAGCTCGCACCAACATGGTGTAGTCCTTGAGTCGTTTGGTTTCGTGTGCCGTTTCGAGAGGCTGGTCGAGATTAATGTTCACAGGAGGAAGCTCGTGGCCGAGAGCTTGTTCGTACTTGCGCCGAGCGATCGCGCGCACCGAGAAGACGAGCTGGCGCACACGGGCGTCGCGCGTCATGCTCGGGTTTCGCTCGGGTGTGTTCATCTACCGCGTAGTGAGGATCACGCCTGCCTGCACCGTGGACAATAAGAGGAGCGTCCATGCGCTGTGGTAGGTCAATCTGCGGCGTTGCCTCGGCCAACTGCGAGCCCTCGTCCACCTGCGCCGGTGGCTCCACAGTGCTACGCGTCCTGGGTTATACACGAGTTGCGGCGCTAGCTTGCAGTACATGGGGGGCACCAACGGCTTTCCATCTCGTATCATGGTCGTTGCTGAAGTGGTCCAAAACCGAAACGGCACCACCTGAAACCCTTCATGTTCAATACGTTCAAGGCAACGCTAAGTTAAGTGCATCCATGTTTATGGAGAAGCTTAGCAAGCGTGCCTGGGCTCGAGGTTGAGCGATCGCAGTTGGCGGGCGAACTGCGTCAAGACAACCGCCAGGCGGGAGCCACCGACGTAAAACTGGCGCTCGACAACCTGAACGAGGCGTCGCTGGTAGGACACACTGGGGCACTCGACCGTGCCCTTGGCGTCCAGGTCGAGGCTCATGTCCGTGTACACGTACTCACGGGCAGCCTTGTACGAGTCTATGATTGTGAGCGGAAACACGATCTTCATCCCCGCAACAAAGTCGGCATACGACACATTGGCCCATCGTGCGTAATCGACGGCGTCGGTTGAGTTGGCGAACTTAGCAATGAGCGCCGAAGCATTCTGGCTCAAGGCCGCACGCGCGGCGGACCCAGGTACCATATCGGGCGTCCAGTTGGTCGAGTACTCGCCCGCCGCACTATCCCAGACCGCATGCAGGTTGGTGGCGACACAGGGCTGACGGAACTTGTACTTGTTGCCGCCAAGATCGCCCGCGGGCAGCGCCGCCGAGATGCCGGCAGCCGTGTGCAGTGGTTGGTGAATGTCTGTGAATGCGTGAAGGAAGTAGCGAAGCACGAAGTTCGCGGACCATGTCGACTGCGTGGTCTTCATGGTCGCAAGGGCCTTGGTCATGACGTCTAGCGCGAGGCCGTCGAAGGACGCCTTCACAAGCGCATCAACGTCGGCAGTTGTGAGTCCGTGCCAGTCAGAGCCGTCGACGTTCAGGGGCACGTTAATGTAATGCCAGTTATCCATCGCGTTCAACGACGGCTTAAGTGGCGACGGGCAGTAGGTGGCAGACGTCGAGCTGCACTTGAGAAGGTCCGGCCAGATCACAGCGGTTGAGACTTCGCCAGTGTTGGGAAATTCGTCGTTCCAGAGTCCGAGAACGCCGTTGATCGTGCGGACGTCGTCGGCCGCCATGAGCTGCGAGGCGATCTCCGCCGTGGTCTGGTGGCCACCGTCCCACCACGCCTGTACAGGGGCTGCCAATAGAGCGAGAACAGGCAGGGTTGTGCGCATCGCGTCGAGAAGATTTGAAAATGAGGTGAACTAGCGGGCTGAAGCTGCAAGCCAGAGCAAAAATGTACACAGATCAGGACAATATGTACCTGGCTGCGCCCCAGGTGCATGACACAGCTGTGTGTTGCTCACCTTATAGGCGCCAATCACACTTGATATGTTGATGGACAACTTCAAGCTCGAGGCAGCGACTTGTCTGGTAATCGACACCGAGCGATTAACGCAGATGATGTGTGGCTAGTGCATGAATGGTCATGAGCGGTGTGTATCGTCCCATTCAGTACTTTAGTGTCCGCAGCGCTTCTTGTCTCAGCGGCTTCCTGAGATGTATACGATACGCAGTCTCCAGTTTTGTCCATTACAGTCGTCCCTTTCATTATGAACCCCCAAATTTGGGTTCAAGAATATTAAGTTCCGTAGGAAATGTGAGGGGTACAATTGTACCGGTAAACAAAAAGAGGGGTCAACGAAAAGTGCCGCACCCAGGGCAATTCCTCGTCGTCTAGCACCTTAGACGTGGCATCTTGGCATATTTTTGCATCACGCCTTTGGTTGTCGGAAGCACGGAGCGTGCGGATGATTCCGAGACGACTTCGTGACCTCAATTGTTGAAATCCGTTGCGAATCCATTGAGCAAGCACATTTTGTGTTATCTTAGAATTGCTAGGCTTGTACGCTTGGACTTGCTGCCGCTGCCCTGTCAGGCACATGCCAGTCGTCATCGCTCTGTCAGTTGCTCTTCTTGTGTGAACAAGGATGCGTGAATATTTAGTGCTTGCTGCTTCCTGCGATGACTGCCAACAAAAGGTGTGGTCCCCGAAATTGTATAAAAGGACCAAGTTGTACGAAGCAATATCAATTTGAATAGGTTTATCTCACGGTGACAGCGGCAGTATCGTGTTTAAAAGGGTATCAGATCTGTGTGGAGTATCATAATGAGTAATAAATTTCATCATACTTAAAATGAATGTCTTTTCATTCTTAAGTCAACTCCTGTGATGTCCTCCGTCGTTAGATTTTTTAAACGGTGTTGAGCAATGCTACAGCAGAGCTTGGACTTTTTTGCCTTCTTGAGAAATCTTGCGGTTGAGATAGCTGTCGGTGTGTAGGGCGACGTATGTCCGAACTTGTCCGAGTAACTCGAGCTTGTTGGGCATTTGCTGCTTGTAGAGGACCTTGTTCCTGAGAACCCATAATTGCCAAAATACCACAGCCTTGGTACTGCGGAGTAGGTGATGTGGAAATGTAGAGTACAACGACTTGTCTTGTGGCTTGAGTTCGAGGCCGTCTGGATACAGCAAGGTCGTCAGGTGAGCTCGTTGTACAATGGAAAGTAGGGTTCCAGCATGAGTTGCTAAAGCTCCTGAGCCAAAGGACACGCCGAAAAAGGTGACGAGCATCTTCGACATTGTTGCAGTTCATGAGGCAGTTGGAATTTTCACGTCACCACTGGAATTTGTACAAGAGGCCCAGAGAGTTGTGTTGGAGACGGTACATGAGGTCCGCGAATATTGGCGGGATGTACTTGTCATTGGCGAGTTCAAATTACCAGAATTTCGAATATTGGACTTCCTCTATAATCTTGAGTAGTTCTGTCGATGGCACTGGTGGTAATGCTCTTGAGAGTTTCTGATTGATAATTGTGAGTGTGATCTTCTCGCGAGGGCAGCCATCAAGCTTCGAGTTGTGAGTTGCTGACACAATGATTTCTGGAGGATTTGGACCGTATCTTGGTGGATCAAGTGCAGCAGCCGCAGGTTGCAATTGCTTGAAAATGGCTCTTGCTGATGCAGAGGCATCTCTTATGTTTGTGAACCAGCACAAAATGTCGCGGAGTGTTTCGAAAGTGGGGGCTTCTTGTGTGAGTGCAAGGAAATCCCAAGGACGAAGTAATTCCATTTGAGCGATGTGAGTGGAGTTGGCGGAGATGTTCTGGAGCAGTCGAGTGCCGTGGCTGAGTAGGAAATTCTTCCACTACGGCAACGTGAGAAGGTCTTGTGTGTTCAGGTTTGAGAGCTGTTGCCTTGAAAAATGCGATGCCATGTGCAACGTACTTGATAGAGGTAGATGCTTGATGACTTGGTGTTGAGGTTTGTGTGCTGGGGTGTGTACATAGTGTCCAAACCCTTGCCTGAGCTTTGAAGCTGCTCTAAAAGAGATTATCGAGGGAAAAAACCATCGTGGAGGCTGGCTGGGCCTTTTCCTGCACTGTCTAATACCCGTGAGGAAGATGTTGAACTGTATGGCGTGACACTGGTCAAGCGTATTTAGAAAACCTAGGCCACCTAGTTCTGGAGGTGTGGTTGTCCAGATTTTCTTGAGATAGCAGCGGCTTGCAGTGGTCCGAGAAAGCTTGAGATGTGTGGCTCGATCGACTTGATAATGCCCTCAGTGATTGGCGTGACGGCAGCAGTGTATCAGTGCAAGGATAAAATCAGGGACCACAGCAATGCGATTTCCCTCGGAGCGTGCGCGCACGAAAACGCCACAGTTGACATCTCGTGCGTGAATCTTGGTGATGACGTGCTGAAATTTTTCTTGAGTCGTGTTCAAAAATCCGTGCCCAGAGTGCTGGAAAAAGCTTGTAGTAGTCAGCAGGCAGTCCGTCCGGTCGGGGGCCTTGTTAGCTGCAGTGGGCTTGATGGCGAAATAAAAGTCGCGTTCCATCAGGGGTGCGTCCAGAGCGCGTTTTTGGAATTCTTCTAGTGAACTCGTGGAGTGCGACAAGACAATCTCGTCGAGCATCTTGGAGTCGAATTGAACTGGCGACGCTGAAATGTCCAGAGTTGGCGACTGAAAAATGGAGCCCCAGGCTTGACGAAAGCAATTGCTCTTCGATGCGAATTCGTCAGCGGTGGAGACTGGGATAGTCGTAGTCGCAGACATGCTTGGCGAGGCGAAAAATTCCTTGCTGCAGCGTTCTGACTTGGACAGTCGTAGTCGAAGCGGTTCTTGGACCGTGGATTTTGCGAAGTCGTAATAACTGTCGTACTCGGCTGACGCTTGTTTGAAGAGTTCTTGGTTTTCTATTGTGGAGGACTGCTGATACTGCCGAAGGGCCTTTTTTTTGGTCACCAGAGCGGCATGAAGTTGTCGCGTGATGTAGTGGCGGTGCAGCGTGAATTGTTCTCGTAGAAAAATGCTTGCGGCGCGTTTGTGTTCGTCAGCCAAGCACCCTGGGTTGTACTTCGGCAAGGTGGTTTGGACTTATTGCTGGGCCAGTTGGAGAACCATTTTGTGGAGTCGTTCTTGGACAATCTTCACGTTGAAGCAACCATGTTGGACACCTCCAGAGCTTGGGTTGAGATTTTGGTGCCCACTTTTTGCAGTGGAAAGTCGCGATAACTGGAACGTGATCTGAGTTGTGCCATTTGTTCCCGTAGTCGTGATGAGTCGATCTAAGGTAATTGTGGAAAAGTCGAGTGCTGCAAAAAATGTAGTCGATACGCTTTGAGAGAGTGGGTCCCGTGAATTCTTGAGTGGAAGGGTGTATGGAGCGCCATGTGTCGACAATGTTGAGCGCTGCCAGCTATTCTATGAGTACTTGTCTTCAATCGTGATCCTTGTCCTTGGGGTCGTACTTGGCGGAATCGAGATGACCGAGAGTCGTATTGAAATCGCCGAAGCACAAATGATGGCAGTCGTCAGGGAAAATTGTGGGCACGAGCTAAAAAAATTCCTGTCGGAGAGAACGGTCGATCGCGGCATATACGACGTGGAGAAAAATCGGCTTGTCGTAAAGCATGCCTTGAGCGATTGGTAGCGGTTGCAGAAAGAGTCTGGAAGTTGAAACTGGGGTGTAATGTCTTGCAGGTCAGTGATAGGACAACTTGGAGAGTCGAGTACACCAGCACCGTTGTGGCCGTCAAAGGTGTTGGAATAAGTGTGTGACCAGAATTGGCAGCCAAAGGGTGAGTTTGATTCCAGTGATGCACGTTGAAAGCTAGATTTGCCGGGTGTGTGATCTTGGTTTCTTGCAGTGGAATTACTTGAAATGTGTGACCGAGAGTGCGAAATAAGGATGCTGGAGTCTTGTTCAGACTGTTGAGGTTGATGGTGACTGTATTTAGTCGCCATGCAGCGTCCTTAAGCGCGGAAGCAGTTGAGAGTGTGCCCCGAAAGGCGCTGAAGTTGAGAAAGGGTGTTAAGGGTGTTGGAAAGGGGATTTGGGAGCTTGCAGTGCATTCGCCTTGAATTCCAGGGCTGCGAAATTTGTGGGTATGTGGGAGTCGAAAAGAGGTATCAGAAACCCGAGATGCTGCTGTACAAGGGCCAAGGAGTTTTAGTCTTGAGTCGTGTCACAGTCCGTGGTGTACAGTTGAAGGAAATCACTGAGTTCTTGGAGAGTCATACGCTCGACGTCGAACTTGGCAGAAATTTGAAGACGTTTGGACAGCAGCTTGGTAGCGAGAGCTGTCTTGTGGCCAACTTGGTCGGATGGAAACATGTCAATGAACGGGGGCATTTCGTCGTTGACGAAGAGGATTTGGTAGGGATTTTCAGCAAGATGAATGTCCAGGGGAAATTGAAGCACTTGAATATTGGACAAATTCGGACGTGATTTTACCTTGAGTTCGGGGTCGAATTCTTGGTAGGGTTTGTTCGCGGTGAGCTGTCGCGAATAGTGGATTTGTTGCCATGGAGCTGACTTGGGTGAAGGATGTTTTGGCACTTGACGTTCTTCCTCAGGGAATGTTCCCAGAAAATTGTCGCGGGTGATGACGCAAAATTCCGCCGAATCGGTGTCGCTTCCTTCGTAGTCGTCAACTGACGTTTTGACATTTTCTTGGGTAACTTCCCTTGGGCTGCTATATATCGACATCTTCAGCAGGGGAGTCAACCGTCTTGATTTCAGAGGGGCTTGGGAATTTTTCCTCGAGAGTGGCAGTCGATGAAGTGGTTTGGGATTTTTTCAGGATCGTAATTGCTTTTTTGCTTCCAATTACTTGGACGCCGTTCATGGTGAGAGTTTCTGCTTCGCTTGGGTGGCAGCGATCCGAACGAAGTTGGCTTTTATACCTGTCTCGCTGCCATTGTTTGTCCAATCCAGAGGCAAGGTTTGAAGCAGTCGAGGACGAATTGGATGAGGATGAGGACGAGGGTGTCGTCTTCGAGCGTGAAGGCTTTGGCGGAATTGGTGGAAATGCTGTAGAGGTTTCGGCTTGAGGACGAGGGATAGGTGGAATTTTTTAGTGCTGAAGGTGCCAAGCTTTCGACTTGTGCACTAGACAGCAAAATGAAATGTGGAGTATCATAATGAGAGGGGCGACTGTACCGCAATACGAGAGTAGGGTTGGTGGGCGAAATTGGGTAAAATTCCAAAAAGTCCTCAATGTGGACTTTTCACAAACTGGCATGATACTATAAAATAGATTGATATCAAGATGCTCAAGGAAGCCCTTAGAGACGACGGCATTTTCCGTGACGGCACCGAGGAAGTCGACCAATTCCGTGCGATAGCTTCGCGCCTACAGCTTCAAGGCATGACCGTCACGGCCCATAGCATTCGTCGACGTCTCAAGATAATCCACGACACATTTCTCACAGAGAAACGCATCGCGAAGGAAGCATCAGGTATCCCTTTCTACTACTGTATACTTTAACGTTTTCATCGACTTGTAGGCGTCTACGAGTCCTTAGATGAGAAGGCTCTTCTGCTATTTGAATACAACGATCGTGTGCAAAAGCGCAATGCCATTGGTCTTGAGAAAAAGCGCAACGTGAAAGAATTGGAAACGCAGAGCAATGACGACAGCCGCGCTATACGGGACGCTGCACTAGAGACAATGAGCCACTTCAAGAAAAAAGAGACGACGAAGGTCGATGTCCGCGAGTATCTCATTGTTCAAGAGCGCCAGCGTAAAGAAGAAATTGAGGCTCAACAGAGTATGAAGAAGCAGTGTTGGAGACGGCAAGCGCCGTCCATGTTCGACCGGTCTCTTTTCCAGGGTTGCTAGTCATAAAAAGAGCAATGTTGCTGCACGACGATTTCCTGGAGAAGATAACAAGCGGGGAATCGATCAGCATACCGAGACCGCCGCAGGTATTCCGAAGTCAACACTCTTCCTACGCTCATTGCCACCCAAGGACGTTTGTGTCAAAGCCTCAAGCGCCTTATCGAAGACGAGTTGCTCCCGAGCAAGCTGTTCACGGCATTACGTTTCATATAGCATATTATCGTGAATTACGATGCACTGAACGACCACAAGTATGTACCAGTTTTTAAGGGCCTACAACAAAACCATTGCGTGAGCACCCTGCGTTGGCGTGCTTGATGGTCCACAATTTTATGCATTCTTATTGGACATAATTTGACCGAAATCGGCATCAACAATCAACCTATAACTAGTCCAAAACCTGTGCGCGTTCACCCCTAATTATCGAATAACAAAGTCTGAAAACACTTCCTTTGGCCGACATAGTAACCTTGTGACAGTTGGCATCCGGATTTTCCCTCGTTGAGTGAACCAACGTCTACGTCTTGCAATTAGGGTAAACTACAGTGCATACGATTCCTCTGGCTTCGACTATGCACGGGCTCTTCCAGGAGGGAATCCTATCAACAGTCAAACATTGGAAAGAAATACCTTCTGCAAACCTCATGAAGAAATACATGCCATCACAGCAAACATGCGCAAGGCAAATACTGCTCGGCAAACAAACAAAATTACAATGAGACGACACAGTGCAGCAAAAAAATTGTCAAGAGAACAGGACACATGCAGAAATTGGTATTTGAGCCATTAAAAGATCGCGCAACTTGGAATAATCTTTTAATGCTTTTGAGATGCATTGAGGAGGCTTCTTCTTCGGAACAATATTTTCCGTGTTGTGCTCCTCAAAACGGAATCGGAAAATCTTGAACTTTTAGGACAAACGTCAAGTTTTAAGACTATACTTTAATTTAGTCACTTAAAATCGGTAAGCAGTAACGCCGATACGTTTTTAGAAGGTGCGGCCATTGTTTAGTAGATTTAGTCGACAGCACAATGGGCGCAAACTGTGTACAGTGGCGGTCGAAAAAATCTCCGCACCTGCCGCTGACAACAGCAACTACCTCTATAAAGGGATACAACGAGATAGTATTGTTTATCAAGAGGTCATAACAAGTGTCGAGGAAAATTAAGCAACACTAGTCGTTTATCGACCTGTCTATTCAGTATATAATTCAAATTTTGGAGGAAAATAGCTGCTGCAGGGATATTGGCACGTCAGGTCAGCATATGGCTTCATGGCTCGGCCAATCACAAGCGGCTTTGACGGAGTGCTGGTGCGGTGATTATTTCGTCCGCCACTGTAATGCCCGTGAAAAACGATGTGTTTCCCAATGATAAATGTGGTCAATAATATTTTACGTATATTCACGGTTTTCCCAAGTGTGCTGCCTACTCATCTGACGCTGATCGTAATGGGCTGAGAGCTCGCGGACACCTAGAGCGATACTGCACAGCAATATGAGTATCCAAATCATCGGATTGTCACGCTACTATGCCAGCGCTGGATTCATGCACCTACTTGCGATCGCCATAGTGTTACAGCGTCGGACTGAAGGCATTGATGACTCTTTAACGCATTAAGGGCGACTCGTCGTCAATGCACTGTCTTCAATCTCTGCCCAATGTTCATCATGGGCATCGTTGATGACGCACAGTACAACGCTGTTACGCCAACACTCAGTGCCGAAAATATCACAGTCGTTTACGGAGCATGCCGCGCATGTCAATTTCGTAGACGTAGTTGAAGACAACAGAACGCAACTGAATGTCGGTGCTGTGCACCATGGTAAATACGTATGTGCTAGTTAACAACAAGCGCGATTAAAGTTACCTATCGTGATATTTGTCTTATAGTCGGGTGAACATCACTCTCTCCCAAAAATATAGATCAAAGTTGTTATTCTAAAGTGGCCATAGCAAGGTTATCTTTGTAAATCCGAGGCTTGATTGGCATTATTTGACATGGATTATTGGCGTTGTTTTTAAGTTCGAGCCGAGTAACTTATAAACACAAGTTTCTATCGTATTAATGTAAAGTCACAGTTTTTAGCCAGCTACAGCGCGGGGCATTCATTGGTCACACGACTTGTTCAGATCTAAATCCGGCACCTTTAGTGCCACGTGATGTTGTGCGAAAGTTAGCAACAAGATGAGAGCGCGTCCATCTGCAGCTCCAGTAAGCCGCCTTCGTCAAAAGGGCTAGCTACAGTGATCAGGGCGGCCACGGCTATGCGTGGATGTATATCTCTAGCCTTCCTTCCATCCTCACCTCAGCGCAGGCTTTGATCGCGGCGCTTAGCCTTAGCGAAACGCTCCTGATCCGTGACCCGCCAACGGTCTTTGCCACTACTGTAACACCGATCGTCACTTGCGAGTCGGACGTCAACGACGGCTTGGCGAGTGTGCTCATGCCGCCCCGCATCATGCAGACGCTGCACCTTCGCCGCCTCAAATTGCCTCCTCGACCCCTACGTGACCGTGACATGCGGCGGCATTAACGAGCCCGCAAGAAGTGCTGGTGAAAACAAATGAACTACGAGACAAAGGTGGCCGTCGTGGCACTACTTTTTCACCGCGCGCACTGGCCGCGCATCGCAATTAAAACCTACGACTGGAACCGCTGCAAACTGGACGACTTCATCGGCGGTATTTACAGTTGCTGCACGGTACGGCTCAATAGCGCAAGTGAAAGGTTTGGCAATGAAAAAATGATGTCGCGGGGCTCCATGTGGCCGAGTGCAAGGTTGGCTTTGTTAAAATTTACGTGCCCATGGGTGGAAGTGCTATAGAGATGAAGTGTGTCAGCCGTTGGGATCTGACGTTGGTCTTAGCACAATAACGCTGATAACGGCTTCGTAGACTAGCTTATCTCTAGCGCAAGTGCTGCAGACAACTATATAGGTTAGGATCGACTAACTTCACTCACTTCCCATTTAACGACATAACAAACACCGCTTACAGCTGTCCACCTTACGAAAGGCTTCGGACTTCTGGACTTCTGGTGCACTAGCGGTTCCCCTCGGGCATGCACCCCGCGTGGGGATGAAGGCGGCGAGCGGTTCCTTAGCTGAACTCTCGCAGGACATGGTCCACGTCATGGCGCCTTTCACACAGGGGGTTGATTTAGTTTTGGGGCAGCGTAGGGCGACGTCTTCGTGTCTATGGCGATGTGCAGCCTTCATACAGAGCACCTAGTTCAACTTTCAGTTCACACGAAGCAAGCTGTCCCGATTCCCCGTGCTTCTTAACCTTCCCGAGCCTTTTGCGACGTGCAAGGGTAGCTGATATTAGCATGCATTTAGTGGTATTAGAGCAACGCCCAATAGCTGGGTAGCTTCGACTCATTATTGCCCGTCTTGCCACGGCCCTTCATTTCGTTTACATTTTTCTACACATGCATTCATGAGGTCCGCCACAGCACATCGATATCAAGTCCTGTAGTCGCTCTGCTGTGTATTGTATCTGCTCTTGCACTGAGCTGCATCATGGAACCCAAGTCGCTCGGCAACGAGCTTCCAGCGTTCGTCGGCATCCTTAGTCCCTCATGTCGCGCGGAAGGCCACGGAAACGAGCGGGTCCTCGAAGCGGGGCTGCAGCAGCAGCGCGGGTATTTACTTTCACGACAAGCTGGTTGGAAACGGAAAAGACGACATTATTTACGGAGATTCTGCCTATGGGATTAATGGTGTAATCGTGGCTGGCTACACAGGAGCTAATCTTAGTCCTGAGCAAGCTGAATTTAACAAGCGCATAAACGCAATTTGTTGATTCGGATTATTTCTTAGGCTATTAACCTATGTGGACTATAAAGTGCGCGGAAGCTTTGGGCGAGTGACGCAGGCACGCGACATATTGTTGCAGTTTCACAGACCAGCATTTGCATCTACATGTGCAGCCAAAACCATGAATCAATATACATTGGAATGCGCCTGCTCACTCTTGAAGCCCACATCCATAGTGACAACAACTAACGCAATTAATTCAACCAGTGTGACGGAAGTTTTCGCTGTCTTGATGATTGAATTACCCTCGATTAATTCTTAATTCATTTTTTCAGGACAACTAAATACTGAAGGCTCACGCAGCTCGTGAGCCCGAGCCCCACCTAATACGCTGACGCCTTGCAAGTGCGCAAGCGCTGTGATCTTGGCCTACTGTAGATGAAGTGTGAGGCAGCGAGTGCCGCGGACCTAGAGCACAATAATATCGTAGCGGCGCGAATGTTTACAAGAGCAGGTGGAGGACGAAATAAAAGCTCGACTTTATCAAAACACGGGAACTGTTGATCATGTAGACTTTGGCCATTTTCAGTAGCGTCTGCATAGCCATATTCGCCACCAGCCACATATTCTACGTACCTCGACGAAAGCAAGAATGCCATTGACGCGACATGTGCTCATGTTGATCACGACGATGCAGCTTTTGCTCGAGCGGCGCAGCGCTAGCCACTCGTCGCGTTCAATACTAAAACCGTGCTTCACGCCCAGCCTTATCAAGCTCGGGCTTTTCTTCTCTAAGTCTGTTCTGTATGTACCGGTAGACGAGGTCGGTAGGTAAGTCGTCGATCGCCTCATCGATCCGGTCCCGTACGTTGGAGAACACGGTGGCAGTGGGACACTGCCGGCCGACGCGTTCCTTCACGTACGCCCATACGAGTTCAATTTGTTGAAGTCGTAAGTGATAGGGCGGGATATACTTGACCTTGACGACATAGCTCGGCTGCATGCCATTTTAATGACTACTACTCTGTTCCGAAATTGTAGGGACATTTCATTTTGACAGTTTTTTTGCTTCTTGTTAATTGGCTTAAATTTCAATTGTCAGCATTCATTGGACAAAATTCTACCTCCAGCCACGCAAAATGTCGTTTTTATGTGCAGCCGTCAGGCTCATCCGGGTAACCTGTGATAATTTATGAATTTTCATTAAATTGCATACTTTAATCAAATACGG